>JBAKBP010032535.1:0-23034 GCA_037953745.1 Lithodes maja
CCAAAAGACCCCCCCACCAACCTAGCCGCCTTACAAAACACTCAATTGGTATCTACCCCCACCTCCCGACAGAATGCCCCCCCAGCCCCCTCCCTAATTCAATCTTGGGAAGCACGAATCAGACCCCCCTGGATACCGTTAAACGTCTTCAGGAGACTGACTCGCTGGGGAGATCAACTTGCCACAGACACTGGTCACATAATCTTGGACCCCACCATAGCCCACGACTACATGATTGCCATCCACGAGGGAAACGGCATACACCTTGGACAAAAGAAAATGTTAAAGATCTTCACAGACCAATACTGGACCCCCAACCCCTCCAAAATTGCACAACGAGTGACAGAATCCTGCAAACCGTGTTTATTGGGAAAGGATAGATCACGCACCCCAGGCCCAGCTGGTACCATTTCTGCCAACAAACCGTTCCAAGTCCTATCCCTCGACATCATGGGCCCGTTCCCTTCTTACGCTGGCAACCGCTATATCGTCACATTTGTAGACGTATATTCAAAATTTCTAATAGCCTGCCCAGTTAAAGACCACACAGCCACCACAGTCGCCACACTGCTTGCCACCGAAGTGTTCCCTATATTCGGCCTTCCCCTTGCTCTTCTATCGGACAATGCCCCCGAGTTTAGTGGACACGTTTGGCAACAATTCACCCAACAATGCGGTATCAAGATTAAACACTCATCCCCGTACTGGCCTCAAGGAAATGCTATCTGCGAACGCAGCCATCGCACCATCAACAACCAGTTACGTACAAGAATGATTGCTCTTAATACCTCAGACTGGCCATCACAACTAAAGATGATACAGTGGGGTATGAACACCTGTCCTCGGGAAGACGGTATTTCCCCTCATGAACGTGTTTACGGTGTACCCCCCCTGTTACTGCCATTCCACCACCACGCTCACCTTCCCTCCACCACCTCCACAATTGACCCATTGCAACATCTGCAAAACACCCTCCATACCGCCCAGATCTGTCAAGACACCAAAACTGATAACATCGATGACAAAAACCCTTTCGCCATCCATGACACCGTAATGATAGCCAACCTCCCTATCACCAACAAGTTAGGCCCTCGCTATGTCGGACCCTACACCGTAATACAAGTCCCAAATGCCTTTCAAGTCACCATCGACTATCACGGCGTAACTCGCACGCTCCGAACTAGATTCGTCCGAGCGTTTAAACCTCTAAAGCCACAAGACATTACCCCACCCCACACGTCCGACCCTAAATTAAACATCCCTACTCACCCCCTCACTCAGGCTACAAATATTCCCATACAAACACCTAAGGACCTAAGCCCTCCAACACCGAACCGACAAATCTTTTCTCACCATACCCCCCCAACTAACCTCCACAAACCCCAAGCCCCCAATATCACACCCTCTTCCACCATGACACCTTCCTTCACTTCTGATATTCAAGTTCCTCCCCAACTTATCCAAGTACAAAAACCTCCACCCACAACCCCGACCACAACAGAAACCCTCCCGTCTAGCCCTGACATACCTCCACCAGGCACCACAGTGAGAAAACCACCACACCCACCCCAAACCAAGTACACCCCCAACCGCACCACACAATCTACCTCAGTAACCTCACGCTACAACTTACGCCCACGACAAACATCGTTTAAAACCTCCAGAAAACACACCCTACTAACCAAGTTCCGTAGGGCTGCCAGACCACTACCCTCCTCCTCCTCCTCCTCCTCCTCCTCCTCCTCTTCTTCTTCTTTGTCGAATTCTCCCCCACAAAGGGAAAGAAGACGAATAATCACCAGCAAATCACCAACCTCATCAAACGACACACGCCCCTACCCCCAACCCTCCAACTTAAATCTACACTCCTTACCCACCCGTCTAGCCCCCCCCGCATCCGCCCCTTTCCCCTCCACGATCCCCACCACCCCACCCACACACCGACCAACCTCCTCATCTCACCGAACCCCCAACCAACCCCCCCCCTAAGAAAAACCCCCCCAAAATCACCCCCGAGAAAACCCCCGCATGTCAGTTACCTATAAAACGTGCTTCCCCTCACTATAAAACATCGTCGAGCGACTCAAGTCCCACGACAAACATCTACCTTCCCACCAGGACCGCCAGAGGTAGAATAATCAACAGACCCATCAGATTTAAAGACAGCGATACAAAAATAACACCCCGTTCTGACACTAAGGACCCAAGCCACACAACACACACACCCCCTCCTTCCCACACACCTCCTTCACCCCCCTTACCTAAACCGATTGTGCGCATTGCCTCACTATATATTCCCAACCTACAACACCGCCCAAGAAAACCAAATAAAACCCAGACTCACATTCCCCCTTCATCCCCAGCTCTGTTGTCACGCGCGAATCCCCTTTCGGTTAATAACCCATTCACCACACTAAACAGACTTCCTGTCAATCCCACACACCTCACTCCGACCCCCACGGGGGAAAGCTACAAACCATTCATACGAAAGGTTAAAGTAAAGACCCCCCACTGGACACTTGGCCCGTGTACCACACCCACACCAAGCCCGGGCAGCTGCCCGCCACAACACAGAGGACACATTCTTACAGGTATACATTGACCTGCAAAAGAAACCTGACCGTCGCTCTCGTGTTTGGTGGAACTTTCTAAATACCCTGAAAATGACCCACCATCACTATGCTTCTTTTAACTTCACTCTTGAGGCTCGAGGACGAGCCTATAATGAAGGAGAGGGAAGTAAAATGCCCCAGAACAAGAAGCCCACCACAGAAGCCACGAGCGAACACCACACAGAAACACCCGGAAGAAAGGTCCACAGAACGAAAGGACCAGCTGACCGAGCCAGCCATTTCAGACAGGCCCAAGCCCGCAGGGCTAAGCAGCTCATGGCTGCACCCTTTTACCTTTTCTAAACTGACCATTTTTCCACACCTCACGTACACTAACCCCCTCGTGTCCTACACTCCTAACTACAAAGATGATGAACAGGAATATACATTCATATTAAAAACACCCATGCCCTGTCCCGACGTTGAGCCAATGCCAACACATCAGACAGCCATAATTATATCTATGTATGTTCTTACATCCGAGAAGTAGATGTTATATATTTTAGAAGTTAAAACACCCACGATTGTCCCTAGACCTCGTATATCATTTTCCATGACGAGTATAGATATATGTAACCCGTGCTCAGTCGCCCCTTGCATTGTTCCTCTAGTAACTAAGTATTAATATTAACATTCCCTAACATCTTGTCTTGCCAGACTAAGCTTCTGAAGACCCATCGCCCCATAAATCTATGTATGCAATCCTTAGGTTAAGTATGTTTATCCGTCACCTTTTTCCATTTACTTTCCACAATTGTCATACGTCTTCCCCTTGCCTCCTTCGTATCCACAGCCCACACTACGCCAATTTACTTCGTGTATTACACCTCTTACCCCAACCAGAGATTGTATAAGATAACCTGGTTACCAGTATCTGTCATAAGTACCCCGAAACAATAACTAAGTACCCCTACGAACTGCCGCTGTTGTTGGTATTTATATTTATATTTAATAGAAAACGCAGTTCCCAGGGCCAACTAATAGTATCCATAACCCTCGGACTGATCACATAACTCTATCTTTTCCAGACTCATATACCACCCCATAGTTGCATTCCCCGGTAGCATATTTTGGCTAACGTATTCTACTGCCTTTTTCAAACTTCCATATCAATTGTAGCCTAATGCCACCCCCATGCCCAGGGACCTTAGGGGCAAAATTTCCCTGTAGCCCTTGAACTCTCCCCCCCTCTCATTAAGAATTCCCGCGCTTCTCGACTCTTGTCCGACCTAGCCTCTCTCTCATACCTCTTGAAGATCCTTGAATTGTCCGTTGCTAACGCTCTCCAACCTTTTATATATATACTCCTATCCAGCCTACCTTCACTTAGTAGGCCAGAACAACATTAGAACTTTACTAGCCCCTTGCATGCCATCTATTCTCTTACAACACATTCACAACCCTGCACCCAATGGTCGTCGGTGCGAGGCTAGCCGCCCCACCAGTACTAACTTCTATTGCCATACTTCCAGATAAATGTGGCAGAGTTAGCAACCCAGTCTCCACCACATCCAGCAAACCCTACAATTAACAACCAGCCGAGTAAAACCAGCTAGCTAAGGCACCTTCGGTTTTGGTATTAAAGACACCCACATCTGTCTCATACACAGAGGGTTATTACAAACACTGGTGATATGGCAAGCCCCTAGCCACAGCCGCCGGACGACGATCACAGAGAGAGGGCGCCCAGCTCCCCCTTTTTGCCCACCCGAGGAGGGAGACCCCCACCCCCGCGGAGGTATACCTGGCCCCTGTTTTGACTTTCGAGTCATTGCCAGGTAGCACAGGAATTCTTCCTATCAATGAACTAACCATGAATGACTAACACCTTTACTAACCTCTATTAACTCACAATAAACCATTTACCTTTCTTGCATGCTCTGATCACTAAATTAGCACCTCAGCTATACCATAGAATGAAGATTGAACAATCTAGAGAGACGCTCCTATCACAGCTGTCCCCATCCTCCTCGCAAAGTAGATCCAGTCTCTCTCCCCTAAATACGTCCAGTATAGCCAAAATAGTACCTCTTACTAAGGCTCAGTTATATGAAAATATAAAGGCTTCCTATAGCCCTGTGTCACAACAGTAAATACCATCTTACCTAGTCTCCATTTCTATTGAGAGCTCAATTAAGTTCATAAGACCCGAGTTCCCTACTGTCTACAGGGTCCAGAACCGAGCCTATAAATCTAACTCCCGCCCCCAGTCAAATCATTTGAAAGCTAGACACCAACCAGTGGTCACTACCCTGCAGTTTACCTCTAGCTCTGCCTTGTGTTGTTCCGGAGTTGAGAGATTCCAGATCCGGCAGACTCCGTGGCAGAGAAGACTGATAGAAGCATCTGTCCATGTACAAGTCCTAACGTGCACCTTATAACCTTCACACAAATTCGTGGGTATATAAGTGTGTAGCCAGCAACGATCATCAAGAGATCCGACTTGAGAACTTCCTACATTTTGGACCATCTGGACGGCCGAGGAACCAGTCGTTAGCCCCCAACATCACCGGAAGCAAGATAACCAGGACCAGATCTACCCATACTATTCAAGATTCATGTTGCTAGTACTAAGTGTTATAGTACTAGCTTGATATTCACTTATTAACTTTCTATAAAGTGGCTAAGACCTTGTCCAGCGTAATTCATATTTAACCATTCCATTTGGGACGTACTAAGCGATCAGTGCTCTTTAATTAACAGGCGACCTTGACTCTCGTAATTACCTTATTCAGATATTAAAACTCTAGTGATATCTAACGTCGCCCACTGATTTGTGTTCTACGTATTTCTGCCTCAAGAATATAAAACTTAGTTCAGTACCCCCATGAGGTTACTAGAGATTGCCGTGTTCTACAATATGCGTGTCTAATCCTAACTGTGAGCTGCTACTTGGGCACGCGACCAGCCAGCAAGAGGTCAAATCAGTGACATTGAATTATACGAATATATTGAGGTCTTCCAGTAAAATATAAACTTGCTAATTAAACCCGTGATCAGAAGAATATACCTGAACGTTGGAAGTGGGAGACTAGGCTCCATCCAGATCCGCTAATGCTAGCAGTTCCCTTCTATCATTTGTTTTGTGCGAATATAACTATCTTTCTATGCTCTTTATTTCTTTACTTAAATAAACGTAAACTTGTGTCGTGTTACCGTGTGTTTATTTTGTGTTCTCTATTCCTCATACCTTGTATTGTGCATGCAGCCTTCTATACCCAGTCATTCAGAACTCACATTACCCAAGTTAAACCTGTAGAAAAACAGGGCATAACACAAGCGAAACCATGGCCCCTCGTGGAGCCCACCTTGGTCACGTACACCAGACTAGCAAAACACATCACTAACATGGTTATTATACCCTAAATAAGAATAACACAATAATCCAGTGATAACCCAATGATATAGCACTTCGTTTGGGTTATATTAGGGCGGTAATACCAGCCAGGCTGGGCAAAATGGAGGCCCCTTGGTTTAAAGGGCCGCGCACACCCACCTACTAGGCTGGCTGCTGGGAAGAAACTGACTCTCTCTACCACCGCGGGGCCCTCACAGGGACGCTAGGGGGTTGCTAGATGTTTCCACATGTACATCTACTTATCGGACTTACCAGCCAAAAGACCGGCTCAATTGCGTCATAAACTTATTTTCTAGCAATATAATAAGTCCATATGACGCGATCGCATCATATGTGTTTTTGGTTCACTCTGCCATATGACGCGATCGCGTCATATATGTCTGAAGGAGTTAATGGGGTTTATATGTGCACATGTAAACTTATAAGTTTTTTAGTTTTCACCACTTACTTTAAGTGGGGTGCCTTCTTAACTAGCAGATCTGTGCACAGAGTCTCAGAGTTAACCCTTTTTCAAGCAGGCTTCTTTGAAGCACGCTCCTGCTTGTACCCCTTTTTGAAGATTTAGGCTGTATAAAGTTTATGCACCCGAATATCTCTTTTTTACAAAAGTAAGAATACTATGTGGTTGTTTGATTATCTGCTTTTCTAGAGTTATGATATGATTACGAATGTCCCCCTCCAGTCTTAGAAATCAGACATGTTCGTCAATGATGGAGGGGCCAATAATAAATTATAGGTTTGACTCCTGTAAGGAGATAAAGAAAACCTAATATTTAGTAGTGGCCCCGTAATCATTGACGACTGGGGCCCTTCCGACCATCCCCTTCCCATTCGTTGATGTATTAAGGATTTTGGTTTACTTGATATGTCAGTGAAGGAAGAATGACGCCTGAATCAGCGTCTGGTCAAAGATCCACACAAGTACATCTGCGATATGATGGAAAGCTTATTGGATAGTTATTCTTATTTTCTTTTATTTTTTGATTTTTTACGAAATTTTTTCGTAGTGAGAACCCAATTCATAATGACTGAAGCCATGAGTGAGGTCGCGTGCGCTCATGATGAAGGCTCCTCAGATTTTAAATGCTCTGCGCGGTAGATTCAAACTACGGCGGATTAGTGTTTGAAGAGGATGCCTTATGTAATAGGCATGTTCGTCAATGATTACGGGGCCACTACTAAATATTAGGTTTTCTTTATCTCCTTACAGGAGTCAAACCTATAGTATTTCAACCACAAGCTATCTAGGCTTATACTAGTCACCATGTCTGGAAATGGGAAGGTGAGTAGTGAAATGATGAAGTCATAATATAATGGTAAGGGCGATGTGGTGGCGTGGCTAAAGAAGGCAGAATTGGTGGCAAAATTGCTGGAAATTAAAGACTTGGCTAGTTTTATACCACTGTACTTGGAGGGAGATGCATTAGCCTTGTACCTTGAGATGAGTGAGGATGATCAATCGGATGCTAAGAAGATAAGTGCTAGATTGAAGGAGGCTTTTACACAGGGAATGTTTGATGCATATGGGAGGCTAAAGAGGGTGATATGGACAAGTGAGCAGGTGGATGTCTTTGCTAACGAGATAAGGAGGGTGGCAGGGCTAGCTGGGTGGAAGGGAGAGGGCTTGGAGAGGGCCGTGAAGCTAGCTTTTATAACCGGTTTTCCGGACAGGATATCGATGGAGCTGCAGCAGGTTAAGGACGTTGAGTCGGTGAGCGTGAGTGAATTAATAGTTAGGGCTAGAGTATTGGCGTCAGGAGGAAGCCAAGGAGTTGCAGCGGTTGCTACTGGGGGGCCGGAAGTGGAGGCAAGGTGGCAGTCTCCACGGGGTGAGCCGAGTGGCAGGAAATGGGAGGCGCTGCAGGCGCGTGGGTTCAAAGGTCGCTGCTTCAGATGTGGTGGCTCTCACATGGAAAGGGAGTGTAAGGAGCCGAAGCCAGCCATAACTTGCTATCGGTGTGGGAAGGAGGGTCACATAGCGAGCTGTTGCAACCAGGGAAACGGTCAAAGGGGAGCTGCTGTGCCGGAAGCTACCCCTTTAGTCGAGTAAAGGCGCTCCCAAGCTCCCTGCCAGTGGTGGAGGTACTGGTGGGGGGGAAAGGGGCAAGAGCCCTTGTGGATACTGGCTGTTCGACCACTGTGTTGGCCTCTCGTTTGGTAGGAAAGTGTGAGGGAGAGGACGCTAGGCTGGTTGCAGTCGATGGAAGAGAGATAAGTTGTGAGGGTGCCAGAGAAGTGGAGTTGACAGTGCAAGGAATCCGATTGTGGATCAGGGCCATAGTACTTGATAGAGTAATTGACGGCATTGATGTAGTGATGGGGATGGATGTAATCAGCCAACTGGGTGGTGCTATGATTGTAGATGAAAGAGTACCGGTAACATTTGGGAAGGTACCGGTAAGCCGTTCAACTGCCAAGAGTGGAGAGACCCAATGCGCTGTGGCCATAAAGTCGGAAGGGAGGGTTGTGAAGCTGACAGAGACTGAAAAGCTGAAAGATAAGTTCGCAAAGGCAGCTGGGGTTGTTGAGCCAAAGAGAGGGGTGTTGAAGACAGGCACCGAATGGGGGGCTGATCCATGCAAGATTGAGGATAAGGACTTTGTTGCGGTATTCGATGGTAGGAAGTGGGTAGTCGAGTGGTTGTTGAAAGGAGAGTTGCCTGTTTTGCAGAACAAAGTTGGTTGTTACGAACATGCTATGAAAGAGGGAGTGAGAGAAGATTTTGACAAGGAGGTGAAGAGGTGGATTGATGAGGGCATTCTGCTGCCATGGGGAGAGGAAGTGGAGAGTGGAGTGTTGCCATTGATGGCGGTGGTTCAACCGACGAAAAACAAGGTACGGCCTGTATTGGATTTTCGTGAACTTAATACCCACGTGATGAGTCACACAGGCGATGACGTTGCAGATGTGTGCGGCGCGACACTCAGGGAATGGAGGCAGATGGATTGGGCCTCGACCATTGTGGATTTGAAGTCTGCTTATTTACATATTCATGTGACAGAGAAGCTCTGGAAGTACCAGCTGGTGAGATATAAGGGGAAAACGTATTGCTTGACGAGGTTGGGTTTCGGGTTGAATTCGGCTCCAAGAATCATGGTGAGGATACTCAAGACAGTGCTGGGGAAAAGGCAGGAGATGAAGGCTGCCACGAATTCATATATTGACGATATACTAGTGGATGAGACTGTGGTGATGGCAGCCGAGGTTGTAGAGCACTTGGCTAGGTTTGGATTGGCCACGAAGGAGCCGCAGCCGTTGGAAGGGGGTGCGGCGTTGGGCTTGAGATTAGAGAGAGATAGAACAGGCGAGCTAGTATTCCAGAGAGGTAATGAGGTTCCGGAAATTAGGGAGAATTGGAGTAGGAGAGAGCTATTCTCAGCTTGTGGAAGGCTGGTGGGTCACTATCCCATTGCAGGATGGCTTCGGGTAGCATGTAGTTACGTTAAGAGGAGAGCGGAAGGTGTAAGATGGGAAGAAAAGGTCGGAAAAGAGACAGTCACGATGATGCAAGATGTCATAGAAAGAGTGAGACGCGAAGACCCAGTGAGAGGAAGATGGTACACCCCGAAGTCGGAGAAGGGGTTTGTATGGTGTGACGCAAGTAGTATAGCGACGCGTGATATTGGAGATAGGTAATGTAGAAGTTGAGGATACTGCGTGGTTGAGGAAGAAGCACGACTACAGTCATATCAACGTGGCCGAGTTGGATGCGGTGTTGAAAGGTATCAATTTGGCCTTGAAGTGGGGGTTGCGAGAGATCGAGGTTCGAACTGATTCTGCTACAGTGTTTGGTTGGCTGAAATCAGTGGTGGCGGAAGAGAAAAGAGGGGACGAACGAAGGGAGCCTCAGAAATGATTGTGAAGCGTCGTCTGGGAATTCTGAGGGAGTTGAAAGATGTGTATGGTCCGCAGTTGTGTGTAGTTTTTGTGCCATCAGAGAAGAACAAGGCAGATGCCCTAACAAGAGTAAAGAAATCATGGCTTGGGGTGCCAGAGGAGACAAAGGAGGCAGCTATGATGTGTTGCATGGGAGCACCAAGTGTAAAGGAGCTACATCAAATGCACCACATGGGAGTCGACAGGACGCTGTTTGTGGCAAGGAAGGTTGACCCTGCAGTCACGAGGGATATCGTTCGAGAGGTGGTGAGACGTTGTGACACATGTCAGTTGATCGACCCTGCACCGAGCGTACATGTGTCTGGGGAGATTAGAGTGGATAATGATTGGAAAAGGTTGGCGGTTGATGTGACACACTATCGGCAGGGGTTGTACCTATCCATGGTAGACTGCGGACCTGGATGGGTGGCTATCTGGAGGGAATTAAGAACAGAGAATGCGGAAGAGATTGCAGGTATGCTGAATGAGATCTTCCTAGAGAGGTCCCAGTTGATGAGGTGTTGATGGATAACGGTACTGCTTTTCGGTCACAGGCTTTGAAGGACATGCTTGATAGGTGGAATGTCCGACGTTTCTTTAGAGCTGCGAATCGGCCAAGTGGGAACGGAATTGTGGAAAGACATCATCGGACAATCAAGGCGATGGCAGAGAGGGGGCAGGTAGCGCCTATGGAAGCAGTATTTTGGTATAATATGTCCCCTAGGTCAGGATGAGAGAACCGTACCACAAAGAGCAGTATTTCAGTATGAATGGCGACATCCATGTACGGTGCCGATGGCCATTGGGGGGGAGGAAGGGCCTGCCTCTATCCAAATTGGGGAGGAGATTTGGGTGAAGCCCCCAAACGCAAAGTGTACATCCCAGTGGGGGAGGGCTACTGTGACGGACGTGCATTCCAGGAATAACCTCAGTGTCGACGGGATGCCACGTCACATCTTGGACGTCAGAAGAGTGGTAGAGTCTTCAACTGATGATGAGGTGGGGGATGACGAGCAAGAAGAGGTAGAAGAAAACGAAGTGGTACCACGACGGTCGCAGAGAGAGAGGCGACGGCCAGGGTGGATGAGAAATTATGAGACGGGAAGTAATTGTGAAATGGAATAGGTGGGATAAAGGGACTGCGCGATGTCTAACGTACCTTAGTAGTACTAGGGCGGTATGCCATTAGGTACGGTGGAAAATTACTATGATTTCGTTGTTGTTTTTCCCATATAGTTGTCTTCTCTCATTAATTTTTTTTTTTTTTTTTTTAGATTGATATTGAGATCAGGGGGGCGTGTGGTGTAATTTGATTTATGTTGAGTAGGCTAGCTAGTTTTAGGCATATTTGGGTAGGCTAGCTAGTTTTAGGGATATTGGGGCGACGAACGGCAGTGAAGAGAGACGCACATGTGGGACGACTTTGGTGTGTAGGTCATAGGGAGGTCCCGTCGTATTTACTGAGTGTAGTGTTCCTGTGGTGGGTGAATAGATTCAGCCGAGGTCGGTGGTTCGTGTGGGCATCACTGTAGCTGTAGGTCAGGTTGGATTGTGGTTTGTGGTCGCAGTTTCTGGAGCGTTGACGGCGCTTGGATGGGGAACCGCTTAGCATAGGCTTAGGCTATTCAGTGCCGTGCATCTCTACAGGGATATTCTCACCGTGAGGTAAGGGTGCTAACATTTTGTATTTTAACCACAGTTTCTTGGGGCATAGATTCACCAAAGCTGGAATTTGCGTGGACCCGGAGAAGATAGATACAGTAACTAAGTGGCAGAGACCTAGGAGTGTGAAAGAATTTAGAGTATTTCTCGGATTTACAGGATTTTATAGAAGATTCGTCAAGGGTTATACGAATATTGCTGCCCCATTAAATAAGTTGACAACATTGGGGACTGGACCTACTGGAAGAGCGAGCAAGAGGCAAGGTGTTTACCCTCTGGATCCGCATTGGACTATGGAGTGCCAAAAGGCTTTTGATGACTTGAAAAAAGCCCTGACTACTACCCCTGTTCTAGCACATATAAACTTCGCTAAGCCCTTCGTCTTGGAGATCGATGCCAGTAAAGATGGGCTTGGAGCTATCCTGTCCCAGGAGTCACAAGGAAGGAGACATCCAGTTGCTTTTGCTAGCCGAGGGTTAAGAGGGACTGAAAGGAAACCAGAGAAATACAGTTCAAAGCGATTGGATTTTTTAGCACTTAAATGGGCTGTGACAGAAAAGTTCAGAGATATACTGATGGGGCATAAGGTCATTGTATACACAGATAATGGATAAGTGGACGCATGAGTGGGGAGGAGGCTGTGGATAGCCAACACCTTCTTCCGACACAGAATGATCCACAGATACACGTGGAAACGGGTGTGTACTATGGAGGATGAGACAGTAGTGGAACAAAAGTCATTGATTGATTATGTATGTGTGGATGAACGAATGAAGAGATCTGTGATGGATGCTAGGGTGTATAGGGGTATTGGAGGGGGTCTGTCTGATCATTATGTAGTGGTAGCTAAGGTTAGGATACAAAAGAAGTGGGTGAGGAGAGCTGGAGGGAGGCGAGAGGAGGATGGAGAGGTTGCAGGAGGAGGAAGTCAGGGAGGAGTACAGGAGAGCAGTGGAAAGACGACTAGGTGGGTTCAACCTGGAAGTTATGGAGGAAGTGGAGGAGATGAGCAAGGTGTTTAAGGATGAGATCTGTGCAGCATGTGAGGAGGTGTGTGGAGTGAGGAGAAGAGGGAGGGGAGTGAAAGGTACAGCATGGTGGACAGAAGAGGTAAGAATAGCTGTGGAAGAAAAGAAGAAAGCATATAGAGAGTGGTTGGGTAGTAGAGGGATTGAAGATTTCGAGAAACACAAACGAGCGAGGTACGTGGAGAGTAAGAGGGTGGTGAAGAGAGTAGTGAAGGAAAGTAAGAGAAGAGTAGATGAGGAATTTGGAAGGAATCTGAGTGTAAAATGGAGGGAGAGTAAGAAACTGTTCTGGAAAGAAGTCAAGAAAGTTAGGGAAGGTAGCAAGGGAAACAGTAAGGGTGTGAAAGATAAGAATGGGAGAATGTTAGCCGAAAAGCAAGAGAGAGTCGAAAGATGGAGGGAGTACTTCAATGAGTTGCTAAATATAAGGAATGAAGAGCCAGCAAACATAGCTGGATATGGTATGGGAGGGAGAAGAAGAGAAGTAGTGGAGGAGGAGGTGGGGATCAGGAGGTCAGAAGTGTGGGAAGCCATGAAAAGAGTGAAGTTGGGGAAAGCACCAGGAACAGATGGAGTGTGTGGGGAAATGTTGAGGTATGGTGGTGAGATAGTGATCGAATGGCTATGGAAAATGTGCAAACTAGCATGGGAGAAGGGGAGTGCACCCGATGACTGGAAGACTGGCATAATAGTCCCCCTATATAAGGGCAAAGGGGAAAGAGGAGTGTGTGTGGTAACCACCGAGGAATATGTCTTCTAAGCGTAGTAGGGAAGGTATACAGTAGGGTAGTGATTGAGAGAGTGAGAGTGAGAACGGAGAAATGGATAGGCGACGAGCAGGGAGGTTTTAGGAAGGGAAGAGGATGTGTAGATCAGATTTTTACCCTGAATTGTGTTGTGGAGAAATATCTGGAGAAGCAACAAAAGGTGTATGTTGCCTTTATGGACTTGGAGAAGGCCTATGACTAGAGTGGATAGAGAAGGTTTGTGGAAAGTACTTAGAATATACGGAGTAGATGGCAAGTTGCTGAAAGCAGTGAAGAGCATGTATGAGGGTGCAAAGGCGGCAGTACGTGTGGAGAGTGAGCAGAGCGAGTTCTTTGACCTGAATGTTGGGTTGAAACAGGGGTGTGTGATGTCCCTGTGGTTGTTTACTGTATATATGGATGGAGTAATGAAAGAAATACTATCAAGAGCAGTGGATGTTGGTGTATCGCTGAAAAAGGAGGGAATTGAGTGGAAGCTACCTATACTGCTGTTTGCGGATGATACAGTTCTGATGAGTGATAATGAATGGGAGCTGCACGGTCTGGTAAATGAGTTTGAAACAGTGTACGAAAAATGGAATTTGAAGGTAAATGCGGGGAAGAGCAAGGTTATGGTATTCGAAAGGGGTGAAGTCACAGAGTGTGAGGTGAAGTTGAACGGTCAGGCATTGGAGATCGTCAGCTCTTTTAACCCGGGAGCTGCGGGGAGACTCTTAAGAGTTCCCCCGGCGGACTGCGGGAAGACTCTTGAGAGTAAGTAAAATAAAAAATCAACTTTTGACATCGATTTTTTTTTTTTTTTTTTTATTTTATTTTTTTTTTTTTTTTTATGGCCCCTGGGCCATGCAAAATCTCAGTCCTCTACCTCCCCTCCTTCCCCACTTTCCTCCTCTCCTTCAGTTATCACCTATTTTCCCTATTATTCCCTTATTCTGAGGTATATTTTCGTGCTAACATTAGCGAGTTGCAAGCAGGGTGTTGTCATCACTGATGGCAAGCGAGTGCAAGAGAGAGAGAGAGAGTATCGATCGACTGTGTCTCAGTGGCCTTGGGGGAAATTGGCAGGAAAGCAGTTTGCCTCACCCATACATTATACAACTCGCGGGCTATATCTCCGATTTTGACCATCCAAACGCTGTTTTCACTCGTTTTATTGTTGTTTCAGGTTAATACCTTTATAATCAACCCATAATAGGCGCATATGGATAATTATTAATGCTATTAATGGTACAATGAATATTTTAGTGACGGAAACACCTCAAATACGTCAGCACAGGGGGACGTTTTCAATTACCCCCATGCGCACTTGTTAGGTTAAGTATCTGGGCAGTGTGTTGAGTAAAGATGGGACTGTGAATGAGGAGGTGTGGGAGAGGGTGCAACAGGGGAAGAGGGTTGTAGGAACGTTGAAAGCAGTAACAAGAAATAGGGTGGTCAGTATGGAAGTGAAGAAGTCCTTGCATGACAGTGTGGTAATCCCGACACTAACTTACGGAAGCAAAGCATGGACGTTCGGGAAGAGACTTAGACCAAGAGTGAGAGCGGTGGCAATGAGTTACTTGAGAAGTGCGTGCGGAGTTACATGGAGGGATAGACAGACGAATGAGGAAGTAAGAAGGAGGTGAGGTGTGGAAGTAGATGTGCTGGAAACTGTGAAAAGGAACAACTTGAGATGGTTCAGCCATATGGAACGTATGGAAAGCGAGAGATTGACTAAGAGGGTGTACGAGAGCGAGGTGGAAGGACAGAGAGGGAGAGGTGCACCGAAGGAGAGGTGGAAGGATGGAGTGAGGAAGTATATGAATGAAGGCGGTGCTGGTTGGGAGGAGGGGCGTCGACTGACTGGGGACAGAGGTGCATGGGGCAGTTCGTTCGTGGCCACCCCTTCGGGGATTGCGGCGTCAGGCACTAGATAGATAGATAGAAGTTATGTAGCAACCACCAAGAACTTAAATGACACAGATTTAAGATGGCAAGTCATGCTAAACCTATATAACTTGACAGTACATCACAGGCCGGGTCGAAACAATGGAGGAGCAGATGGGCTGTCTAGGAAGAGAGATAGGAGGATGCACACAAGCACTTCAGAGGAGGAAGAGGATACTTCTGGGAAAGAGGAGTTGCTCGCGGGGCAGGAGGGAGAAACCTGGGAGAAAGCAGACTGTATTGTAGGACAGATTGAGGAAAAGGAGCAGAGCTTTGAGGCCCGTTCAGATTCTATGCGGGACATGGATATATCTACTCCAGTGTTGCCTAAGATCAACCCAGCAGATTTTAGGAGTCTCCAAGAAGGGGACAAGACCCTAGGCCCAGTTATTGGGATGATAGAAACTCCAATGGCTGAACATGGAGTGAATGAATCAAATGAAAGCAAAATTCTATACAAAGAGAAAGTCAACTTGAGGATTAAGGGAGATATGTTGTGTACGGAATCTACTTACCAAGGTAAGGCGGTGTGGCAGATTGTGGTACCGCATGTGTTCAGAGAGAAAGTGCTGGAAGCAGCTCATAATCAGTGTGGACATCAAGGAGTGGGGCGTACCCTGGAGGTGATAAAGGGTAGGTTCTACTGGCCCAACATGAGAAATTCTGTGGAAGAGTGGATAAACAGCTGCAAGAGGTGTCTACTATCGAAGCTACCCACGGGGAGGATCCGTACACCATTGAAAGCAACGGCTGCTAGGGAAGTATTGGCCATAGATTTTACAGTGCTTGAGAAGTCCTCTAATGGAGTAGAAAATGTACTGGTCATGACTGATATGTTTACCCATTTTACACAAGCAACTCCAACTAAAGACCAAATTGGTGATGGGCTGGTCTATCAGAGTGAGAACTGAGCAATCTCTGCCATACCCATAGCTTACTCTGACTGTTCCTTTTACTTGTATATTTTCTAGATCTCAAGTGACGGCGTCTCTAACGTGGATTGACCTCCCAATCTACCAAGATTGGAAGCCAAAGCGTCACATTTTTCCCTTGCCCCTCAACTTTCTCTTCATAATTGCTGAGGGACACAGGGCCCTGGGTGGGGCTTTGGTTTCCCGGGCGTTTCCTCACCCTCCCCAGCTCCCCGCCATAGAGTGGCTTCGGTCACCCAGGCTTTATTGTGGTTGGCGGGGAGGGTTCTGTGGGGGCGCTCAGTTATGGCCTTGGCCTTGCTCGGGGCCTTGGGGCTGTTCGGCCAGGCAGCTTGGGGAACAACAACAACAACAACAACTAAAGACCAAAGGGCAAATACCGTAGCAAAGGTGTTATGGAATGAATGGTTTCTGAAGTATGGGCCACCAAAAAGAATTCATTCCGACCAAGGTAGACACTTTGAGTCTCGGGTAGTGGCGGATTTGTGCAAATTATATGGAATATAAAAAACTCGTACAGCCAGTTACCATCCACAAGGAAATGGGAGCTGCAAAAGATTCAACAGAACCCTGCACAATTTATTTAGGATATTGGAAAAAACCCAGAAACAAAGATGGACCGAATACATTGGAGAATTGGTTTTCTTCGCGTATAATGCTACAACACATACAGCTACAGGAATGTCTACATTCTATCTATTTATGAACTGTGACCCAATATTACCCATAGATACTCTCGTTGAGGCCGGGGAGTTTTCAGATAGTGGAGAGAATTTCGGAACTGAACACGCTTGTAAGTGCTGGCAGGCACAAGAGATTACTCGGAAGACTCTCGAACATAATGACGCTGTGAGGAAGAAATGCTACGACAAAAAAACAAAGGAGATGCCACTGGAGGTGGGTGCAAGAGTATATTTAAGACATTTTTCCGTAAGAGGAAGAAATAAAATTCAGAATGCATACAGTCCGGACGTGTGGAAAGTGGTGGGGAGACTAGATGGAAATATGTATACAGTAATTCGCAGCACTGGCATAGACTCGCAGCGGAAAGTCGTACCACGGAGGAGTATATAAAGCAGAAACATAGGCCTACACGGAAATAAATTGTAAAATCAAGTTCAGACACTGAAAGCGATGATTGGGGTTTGGGATTTAGATGGCCTGATCATGCTGCACCATTAGATCAGCTTCCCTCCTCTGAGCCTAGTGCTGACCACGACCACTTTAGTCACAGTGAGGATACAGTACTATTACCCCAGAGAGAATTAAGAAGATCGAGCAGAATTAGCAAGGGCAACACTCTAATCTCTATTCTGAGCCCAGATCGGCTGTTATCCCCCCAGCTCGAGAAACCGATCGACAGGAAGTTGATCCAGAATAGAATAACCTATGCCATCGGGAGGTGACAAACGTTAAAGCAGGGGCGTGTGTAATAATGCTTAGGAGCATACATACATCGTTAAAGGAGTGGTGCTAGAAATATATCTATTTGATGGGTTTTGGAAAGGATATTTAAAATACCCCGAAAACAACATATCCCTAAACCCGAGACACCAACACCCAGAGAAAACCCAACCACCACAGACGAAGGAAAGTACCAGCGGCGAAAGGACCAAAGGACAAGAAGAAGAGAAAGACAGAAGAGACAAGACACACCAGCACCAGCAAGCCAGCCGCGCCTGGCACCGGGTCAAGGCCAAGGCCTCATACCTCAATAAGTCCCACCAACCAGGCAGGGAACAAAAAGCAGAAGACCCATCGTCCAAAAGTCCTATTCTCTCAACCTTTTTATATAACCTACACCAAATAACTACACCCCATGTAAACCAAAACCATGCAATGATAACCTGTCTCAAATATAGGATACCTAACCTAAATAAAACCTATGCAACCATAACCGTAGTGAAGATGTGAACTAAACACCAAAAAGAACAAGAAAACAAATACAGAGTCTTAAACCAACTAAGTAAAGAGCTTATAAATTACGAGACTTTACAATAACCACATCCCCCAGATATGAGGAATAACTCCACCATACACATTATTAGCTGATCGATCGATCAAACTATCACCATACACCCATATACTGTACACACCTTCCTTTTTGATCACCCTATATCGCCCTTTCCCATAAAAATCAGACAAACCACACACCTGCCCCTGTTCCACAAATAGAGAAACCTCACTCCTATGCCTCTGTTAAAAGTTAAGTCCTATATGTATGTAAGAAGTAAGAACTCCACTTTACAATATTCGTTACTTCCTTCTATGACAATTATATATGTATAACTATTTCCCTATGTCATGATTTAAGTACACTCTAAATGTATAGGTATGTAGCCCAATTACGAGTAATAAGAACTCCAGTACTTTGATACATATATCTTATATCTTAGGACTCTCGCTACCACCATCTCTACACCTACAACAACACCCCTGTACATGTCTTCCCTTTTTGATCCCCCTGTATCGCCCTTTCCCAAAACAAAATCAGACCAGACACGTACCTGTGGCCGGCTCCCGGTAGCCTCGCTCGAGGCTCCCTCAGTTCAACCCAAGACTTCCTTATTCCCTTAAATATACTTATTATAAATGATTGATCAAGACCCCCCACCGACCAGTATATTTCCTGGCCATCTATGTTGTCACTCACATACTATCTGTCTATCTATCTATCTATATGCTCAGGCCCAATCCCCATTTTGGGGGTAGCCGACTCAAGACAGAGCAAGAACAGGGAAAACACAAAAACAACATAAAACAAAAAATAAACACAGATAAAAAACACAAACTCACACACATCCAGGTCACCCAGGAGAAGACCCAGAGACCAGGGTTACCAAGGTCGCTCCAGCACTCCCCCGGCCCCTGACCACCCGGAGAGGTTCCGATCTCGGCAGGCAGACATGCAGCGGAGCCAAAGCCACAAGCCCTCCCACCACACTTCCAGGCACACCCTTCATATTAATCGTCCCCCCGGGCCAGGCGCCTGATGGACTATTATCTAGTCGAACTTGCGCCCGACCCCTTACTCCAAATGACCATGTGTTCACTCAACTATTCACAAGCATTCTCCATTCACTCCTGTCCACCACCACTTCCCCTGCCTGATCTATAGTCATTCCTCTATCATCCAAAGCCTTTCTTACACAGTCTCTCCATCTCAATGGGGGTCTTCCTGCCCTTCTATCTCCCCTTGTACCTGACTCACATATTCTCTTTGTAAGCCTTTCATCTCCCATTCGTTCAACATGACCATACCAGCTCAGCACCCTTCTGTCCACTCTGGCTGACAAACTCACATACTATCCACTAGAAATAACAACCCCTCTACCCTCTAACCCTGACCCACGAATGACGGGCCGTGCGAGGCTAGGACAACAACCTCTTGACCCCTAAAAAACCCTGCTACCCCCTTGACCTTGGCACTGAAGGAAATCAACCCCCACCACCAACCACAGTCAACCTCAGCAAAATTAAGTATAAAAGCCTATCAACCTCAGCCAAGAGTACCCAGAGATCAAAAGTAGATTCCTTGAACAGACTAAATTAACCTAGGAAACTAGATGCCCCATATCATGAAGGTGCGGCCCCCACCATACCACCAGGGACCCATAAAGCCCCAAGCACGCCAGCCACGCGTAGTAATGACTTTGACCCACCGGCGACCCACCACCATTCTTGCCAAACACCAGGTGAGTTATTATCTGATTATGAACCAACCCCTATTTTATTCAAGTCTGCTATACTTCCTGACCATTAGCAATACCCAAAAACTATACCTAAACTAATTTCTATACTCGTAATAGCTTGCCAGCTAAAGGAGAGAAATAAAACTTGTGTTTAACACTGACAATACCACCCAGCCTTGGCCTGTATCGCGCCACACAAAGTAGTTACCCCCTTGACAATATATCCCTCTCCAAGGCGATACTACTAACTCTTGTTAGAACCAAATGTCTAAAGAAGAATACCTATGATAAAGACCCATATGTTGAAAGTACTAAGACCCCCTTGATGCCCCCCCTAAGTACATACAAATACATATAAGGAAGACAATAGGGATACAGATAATATCGAAATATGGTTTGTAGTACAGTTATTCACTTAGTTCCTAAATACATAAAACTGAGGGCTAAAGATGCTAACATAAGGATTTCATAGGGTACAACTTAATTTTTTTTTTTTTTTTTTTTTTTCTATATTCCATCTACTCCCTCTCGGGCATAGGCTGAGAGCCTGTACATTCCACCGCTCAACACGGTGAAGCCCGTGAGGTCTTGTTCCAGTCTGGAGAGTGAGACATGTGAACCATCCATCATGGCTCGAAGCAGCTCCATCTCTGAAGCGGCTGGTTGCTTCGCTCAAGTGCTTCACCGTCTCACCCTCCAGACTCAGACCCTCACTCTCAGAACGCCACCTATTGAGCAGTGAACTCACTAGGCATTGTCCCCCTGTAACATATTTTGAATATGGGAATATTCATACAGTGTTATTTAATCAGGGAACAATGAGGGTATTTTTTGGCATTTCGGTGGGCTTTGTGGTAATGCACTGATACTAGGTACAGCACAAATTCAATCCCAATAATATCTTCCCATTGACATATCGGGATTTGAACCCGGGTCCATTGGATTACCAATCCAGTGGCATGACCACTCCACCACACCTCCCCTTAACTATCTTCTAGCACGATCGCTGATCTAGATGGAGATCAGGTATGCTCAATGCGGCTTAAATTGAATTCCCTTTCTTGAGAATCAAATCAATATTCTATTATTTAAAGATTGTATAAACACTTAATCAGTTTACCTTAATGTTCACTATATTCTTGACTTGGGTTTAATTAGCTACTAGTATTTGACGAGGTTAAAGTACGAATATAAGTAATCTGTTTCTATAGATTATCTTAAATGAACAATTTGATGATTTATTTCAAAATAAGGAGAGTATGGACTCAAATTATTTTCTCACTGGGCAAAACTATGACAGAGTTATTTTATGCACAAAATCCGTCTTATTTGGATTTAATTCCTTATTCAAGTTAGATAGGTGTACTAACGCATTTATCACTGGTACACAAATAGAAGTAATCTGTTTCTATAGATTATCTTAAATGAACACTGATGATTTTATCTTGAATAAGGGGGTTAAGGGACTCTGAGTATTTTATCACTTTTTGAACTCTAAATTATTTCTGCCCCGTCACTGGCATTGATTTCGGTATCTTTCTTCAATCTTTCTTTTCTTAGAAAATGTAGAACACTAGCTGCTTGATGTCTTCTAATTCTCCGTAGGCCGTCCAGGTTGGCCGGTCATGTGAAGTAATGTTTCAGATGGATTAATGGGCGTGGGGTCTTGAATATGGCTCCGTATCTTGTTAAACAGTTGGGCACCATATCGGACTAACGCGAGTATTTGAGCCAATAGCTTTATCAATTATACTCGTCTATCCTGACCTTTATATTAACCGGTGATGAAGTTCTGTTAAGGTATTCTTGTAGTGGGGTTTTAAATATTGTGCCTCAGTTATGACGAAATAACACAATATTGGACGAATGCAAGAAGAGTTTTAGTACTGCTCTTCTTGACTGTCTCTAACTGTTTTAAGAGGTTCAAAGAACTCGAGGCGGTGTTAACCTTTTAGTTGCAAAGTCTAATGGGATGCCACAGACAAAATGCATCTAGGACTTATGTTTGCAGAGTCCCCGTGAGGGTGTCTCGCTAAGCCCTTATAACACAAAATATCGTTAGATGTCAGATCTTCTATGAGAAGTGGTAGTGTAACTTTTAATCGTAAAAATTGAGGAGTAGGGTTGCCTGTGTTCCTCAACTTTTAACTAGAGAAAGTGTAACCTAGAGAAGGTGTTAATCACTGGGATGCCAGTAATAACAAAGTTCCTTTTATAGGACACAGTTACCGTACCTACAATATTAAAATAGAAGTGGAGGGATGTCTACACACTCAACTTTAACATTGGCGATAGCCTATTAGAGGTCTCTATGTTAACTGATTGGTATGCCACAATTAACAAAGATCCCTTAATAGGATTTCTTACTCACAGACAGTATAAGGACTTCGGGGTGCCGTGCATCCAGACTGTATGGAGGGGTAAAAATAATGTTTCTCAAAGTGGGATGCCAGGAATCGAGAAGCCTTAGAATTACTTAATTTCCTTCAGATTTTCCCTGGCCTAGTATGCACAATTACTGAGGGGTACCCATTCCCCCCACGACCGACTAAGGACATGCCTTCGGACATTCTGAGAATGGCTACATGGAATGTTAGTGGCATGAATGATGGCACAAAAGAGAGAGAGGTTCTGGAAGTGTTAGTGAATGCCAGGCTGGATGTATGTGGAATGACAGAGACCAAATGGAAAGGTTCAGATGTGAGAGAGTGGGAGTGTGGAATGGGTGTGTGTGCTGGAGTGAGTGAAGGAACAGCGAGAGAAGGTGCATGTTTGTTTGTAAGTAGCAAATGGAAGGAATGTGTAAGAGAGTATGGGTCTGTGGGTTCAAGGATTGTGTGGGTGAGAATGAAAGTAGGAATACAAACGTGGGTGATTGTATGCGTGTATGCCCCGACAGAGGATATACTTGAAAGAAAGAAAGAGGAGTTCTGGATGAATGTGGAGGCGTGCCTGGAGAAGTTTGACAAGAACGAAAGAATATTTCTGATTGGAGATATGAATGGTAAGGTGGGTGATAGGAAAGTTGAGGGAGTGGTGGGAGGGTGGGGGGTACCATCAGAGGTGAATGGGAATGGTAGTGCACTTGTGGACGTATGTGTGGGGGAGGAGGCTGTGGATAGCCAACACCTTCTTCCGACACAGAATGATCCACAGGTACACGTGGAAACGGATGTTGACG
>JBAKBP010032536.1:0-23032 GCA_037953745.1 Lithodes maja
CTCTAGATGCTTCATCTCTGAGAATTTATTACTTATTTGCACACAATAAGTTCTGTTAGTAAGGTAACTTTGAAGGTATTCCAGCGCATTACCATCAATACCAATAGCTTTACAGTCTTCTATTAGTAAGCTATGCACCACTGTATCAAACCTAACCTAACCTAACCTAACCTAACCTAACCTAACCTAACCGAACGCAGCACTCAAGTCCAACAAAATTAAGATTCCACACTTCGCGTTGTCCATTTGCACGAGTAAATCATTAATCACAGAGCACATCGTGGTTTCCGTAGAGTAAAGTCTTCTATATGCGGACTGGTTGTCTGGGAGAGCCTTCACTAAACTCAAGTGATCCCATAACTGACCCAGAATTACATTTTCAGTAATTTTTGATAGAAATATTAAATTGGAAACAGGCCTAAAAGAGCTCAAGCATTGAGAATCAAGGCTCCCTTTAATAATAGGCTTCACAATCGCATTCTTTTCAGACGATGGAAATACATTATTTGCAATGCTACAGTTTATTATGTCAACATATATGTCCAGAAAACTGTTAAAATTGTTACTGTGCACTATTTCACGTATCGGTATAGGATCATTACTACAATGGGTAAGTTTTGCTTTCGTAACTATGGATTTAACTGTATTCAGATCCGTCATAGTAAATTCTGTTAACTTAGTCACAGTAGGCTCAGCTACAACAACGTCTTGAGTCTCGACTACTCCAAAATTTCCAACAATGGCATTAATTTTATCACAAAAAAAGTCAGAAAAATCATTCGCCAATGTCATATCCGGAATCCCTTCTGGTAACTTATTTTTCTTCTTGTTTCCCGTCAAGTTGTCAAGTACCACATACAGCTTATTCATATCAGATCCAGCTTCTTTTGCTTTATTCATATAGTATTCACGTTTTCTAAGCACAATGAGCCTGTTTTCTATATTCCGAGCTCTTTTATAGTTATCTCTTGCCTCTTCGGTTCGTAGACGTCTCCATAGCCTCTCATATTTCTTCTTGGCCTTTTTTGCTCTTTGAATATCAGCATTAAACCACGGCGCACTATCAACTATTACTATTTTCTTTTCAATAATGGGGCACATATCTTCGTCTTTTTCTCTAGCAATGCTGTTGTTGTTGTTGTTGTTGTTCCCTAAGCTGCCTGGCCGAACAGCCCCGAGTCCCTGAGGAAGGCCATGGCCACGATCGGGCTTTCCCACAGAGCTCTCATTGAGTGTAGGTTGTGTTGTTGGCGTAAGTGGTTGTGTGAAATGCAGTCTTCTATGATGTGTTTAATGGTATGGGGTGCTGTGTTACATCCCGGGCAGGCGTCGACAACGGAGTCATCCAGTCTCTTCTGATAGCTCAGGAGAGCTGGATGGTGTCCGCATCTCAGCCTGGCCAGGTGGACTCTGTCCTCGCGAGGGAGGGAGGATTCGGAAGGATGGATTTCGGGAGGTCGTGCATGCAGCTGCGTGTTGTCTGTGAGTGAGTGGATGGATTGGCGAGAGATATGAGTATGGATGTGCTTCTGGAAGTTGGTTCGGGGTGGGCAGGGAGGGAGAGAGGACAATAATTGTGTGTGATACCGTGTGCTGGGTGTTGTTTTGATATTTCTTGGTGTCTGTGGATGTGTTGCCATGTAGTTTAGTGGGTGGTCTTGGTTCGTGGAGGCTGCTGCCAGGAATTGAGTGCCTCTCATGTCCAGATGGTCTTTGACTTTGAGGATTTTTGTTTCTTGATGTAGATGATCTGTGGGTGTAGTAGCTGTGCAGCCTGTAATGATCTTCAAATGAATAAATAAGTTAATATGGACCAACAAATAAACCCTACCCCCTTAATGCCAAACTCTGAAGCGTTTGGAATATTTTTTGAGACGGCCTTATCTAGTTTGGGTTCGATATAGCTTGAAAGGGGGGTAAGCTCATTAAGGATTGTGACTGTACACTCGTGGAAAGGAACTTCTGGACATTTTTTGGAGGTCCAGTAATGTTACAATGACGAAGTATTAGGAAAACTTGATTGTACACGCTTGTCAGATGTTGGCCTTCTGTACCGGCGACGTCTTTTCAATTTTATTCTAGCTATACTTAGATGATTGTGTACAGTTTATCTATGGTAATAATAAGGGTTAGGTGAGATAGTTTGAAGCCTCTTAATATTATTGCTGGAGGCCCATTACAAACTGACTAACATCGTCTAATAGTAGCCGGAATAAAGTTAAATGGACGTTGCCGGGACAGAAAGGGTTAAGGGGAGGATTTTAGTTTTTTCAGGACCCCCTTCTCCCTTATGTTTAGCTCCATTAGTTTTGAGATTGTAAGACATACACCCTAATCGTTTGGCGGATTTGAGGCCTATCGTCCCATTTCTTTGTTATTATTAAGACCTTTCGTGCCATTCAGGTGTCATTTTTTTCCTGGCAAACAATAGGGAGCCTGTAATTTGGGAGAAATAAATGTACACATTTATTTCGAAGTTTTTTATTTTTGGTGTTTTTTATTTATTTTTATTTATTTTTCTTGGCTACAAGGTCTTGGGAGCAAACTATATAAAACAAAATCATAATTAATACTGCTCATCTCGTGTACACAATGAAGTGTTGTTCACGACTGTACACCCAGAAGTGAAAGTCTCCTACCTCAGGCAGCAGGAACGTGGTGGTACCTGCCCGTTCCTCCTTATATTACTACTCCTACCCCAGGCAGCAGGAACGTGGTGGTGCCTGCCCGTTCCTCCTTACTACTCCTACCCCAGGCAGCAGGAACGTGGTGGTGCCTGCCCGTTCCTCCTTACTACTCCTACCCCAGGCAGCAGGAACATGGTGGTACCTGCCCGTTACTCCTTACTACTCCTAGCCCAGGCAGCAGGAACGTGGTGGTACCTGCCCGTTACTCCTTACTACTCCAACCCCAGGCAGCAGGAACGTGGTGGTACCTGCCCGTTACTCCTTACTACTCCTACCCCAGGCAGCAGGAACGTGGTGGTACCTGTCCGTTACTCCTTACTACTCCTACCCCTGGCAGCAGGAACGTGGTGGTACCTGCCCGTTACTCCTTACTACTCCTACCCCAGGCAGCAGGAACGTGGTGGTGCCTGCCCGTTCCTCCTTACTACTCCTACCCCAGGCAGCAGGAACGTGGTGGTGCCTGCCCGTTCCTCCTTACTACTCCTACCCCAGGCAGCAGGAACGTGGTGGTGCCTGCCCGTTCCTCCTTACTACTCCTACCCCAGGCAGCAGGAACGTGGTGGTGCCTGCCCGTTCCTCCTTACTACTCCTTCCCCAGGCAGCAGGAACGTGGTGGTGCCTGCCCGTTCCTCCTTACTACTCCTTCCCCAGGCAGCAGGAATGTGGTGGTGCCTGCCCGTTCCTCCTTACTACTCCTACCCCAGGCAGCAGGCACGTGGTGGTGCCTGCCCGTTCCTCCTTACTACTCCTACCCCAGGCAGCAGGAACGTGGTGGTGCCTGCCCGTTCCTCCTTACTACTCC
Organism: Lithodes maja; assembly: GCA_037953745.1. NCBI lineage: Eukaryota > Metazoa > Arthropoda > Malacostraca > Decapoda > Lithodidae > Lithodes > Lithodes maja. Next base: position 3,490 of record JBAKBP010032536.1, read on the forward strand.
TACCCCAGGCAGCAGGAACATGGTGGTGCCTGCCCGTTCCTCCTTACTACTCCTACCCCAGGCAGCAGGCACGTGGTGGTGCCTGCCCGTTCCTCCTTACTACTCCTACCCCAGGCAGCAGGAACGGGGTGGTGCCTGTCAGTCACCCCTTCCTACCCATTCCCTATGATGGAGAGATTAAACTACCAGGCCCCCCACTGACACCCTACCCCGAACACTACACAGGAGGAAACCGCCGCCGTTTGTTTACAGGCGTTGTAGCTCCACGAACACAGAATAAAGTAGCCTGCAACGAGGCTGAGGCTATGTCAGTAATTTGTATCTATACATTTATATCCTTATAGAAACCAGAACAATGGTGTTGCATTAAATGAACTGATTTTATAGAATGAAGATTATTAACACTGGGTGTACCTTCGCTCCTTCCTTAGTCGTGAAAATACAACAACTGAGATGCTAAATAGCTTGCTCTAACTTCCAAGAGTTTGAAACTATTTTTCCATTGATGTCTGAACTACTTTACAAATCCATAAGTCAAATTAAAAGGCAAAGGCTTATAAACTTGTGCACTAGGTAGATACAATAGATTATGTTTGTGCCAAGAAAATGTGTTGATCTTTACATATTAAAAAGTCAAATTGAAAAGCAAAATATGTTATACTTGTGCGTTAGGTAGATACAAAGATTACTTTAGTGCAAAGAAAACGTTAGCATATATTACAAGCCCTCCAGTGATTACGTCATTAAGATAAAGTATTATTCTCACCCCATCCTCGGGCCATACAATACATCTTCACCAAATTAAGTGTAAATTTATGTGGGCTGTAAATCTGACTAATGGTTGTATAATAGGTCCAAGTAATTGGTTTAGATTTATTGAAGGGGTTGTGTTTGTGTGTGTATGATTGTGTATTCGTATAAGTGTGTGTGCGTGTGTGTATTTGTATAAGTGTGCGTGTATTTGTGTATGCGTATACGTGTGTGTTTGTAATTGGGTATGCGTATTAGTGTGTGTGTGTGATAATTCACAAGTCACCTGCGGCAATGTGTACCTCAGAAAAGTACAGTCTAGGTCAGGAATACTAGAACAATTGTATTAACGGTAGCAACATGAGAGATGAGTGGGTGTTCTATTGGTTGTCAAAATATTTCAACACTTTATTAGAAATGTTCCATCAAATATTATCCATAATTTCCTGACCACGATTGTGCAGTATTCTAAGAGTTTTTCTAAAGGAAGTAGTACAATATACAGTATAAACTTTATATTACCTGCCTATTATATACCTCGTCAATATTTTGAGATATACTGTATATGCTAATTATTAATATTACGGACCATTACGAACAATAAATAAGCTTACTGGATTATGTTTGTACACAATATGAAATACTCTCCCACATGCTAGCAATTCTATACCTGCTTGTGAATAAATGTTTCATAGTAAAAGGCCACGGATTTGGATCCATAGAATCAATGTATTTACTGGTGTACATAGTACACGGTCACGGTGTATGAGGTTTTTTATTAGTAGTTACAAACTGTGAGGGAATCAAACATATACTAAGTTAGTATTGAATAGACAATAATTATTACTCAAGCTGATAAATGGATAATATATAATTATGTACAAGTTGTATTAGTGAAAACTGAAAGAGGTCAAACACGTAAATAGAAGCGGGAGCCAGCCGGGATATTAGCTAAGTGTTTGGTAGTGGTGTTGTATACTGAAGATGTTGTGACGTTAAGGAAGTCTATATGTTTAATATTATAAACGGAACGGTCTATAATACATACAACACATAATTATTCTTACGGTGTGCAAGCAAGGGATGAATATTGTTGAGTTTAATGATTATGAATGGATCTCGAAAGTAGAGAACAACCACTATCAACATAATACTCTGCTCTTTTATCTCGGAAAGACCGTTATGGTGGGTTCACACATTCACGTATATTGCTCCCGTCCGCGTATCGCTAATTTATGTAAAGACGCGAGTAGTTTCTGCCGTTGAACGCCCGTTCTTCCACGTCTATTGCACTTCCCGACAGACGTAGCGTAACGGGGCCAGTGTTAGTCAGACGTAATGGAGTCGTATTGAACTACGTACGTGTTTGCGATGTGCGTAAGCATAGCCCCGTTCGACCTCATGGGCTGCACGATTTGCGGGAACACAGGCCACGCCCATGCCACGCCCCCTCAAGACCGGCGTAGCTGAGGCCACACGTCTTGGGATTTGTTAGGTCGTACCTGGACCGGTTCTGGCCAATCGTAGGCACACCCTGTCTGACCAAACACAGACAAAGACAGTCTTTGTCAACCACGTAGGTCTGGGTTGGAATCTGGGAACTACAAAAGGGCAGGAATGGCCACACCATTCCCATTCCCAGTCCTTCATCGGCACCATGAACAACATCGAGGAATTCATCCTGGAGGAGTTACCCGCTGAGTGCCAGCCAATTTTGACGTGTGCTTCTTCCAGTGCCAGATATTTTTTACATATGAAGCCGATTGGTGAGGTAGTTTCGCCACCACGGATTTTCCCTTTTTTCCTTTTCTTCGTACGGATACGCTAGAAGTGGGTGGTGGGAGGCGGTTGGGGGTGTGGTGGGGGGAAGGCAGAAGGGTAAGAGACTTGTCACACAAATATGGAACCGATTGGTGCAGTCGTTTCGCCGCCACAGATTTTCCTTTTGTTTCCTTCTGACGGGACCGACAGTCAGCGAGTGGGTGGGAGGAGGGATTTGGGATTTTTGTGGTGGATAGCCTAAAGGGTAAGGTACATGTGGTAAAAATATGAAAGGCATAGGTGCAGTCGTTTCGCTGCTATGATTTGTTTTCGGCAGGGTGCAGAGGGTGGCAGGGTTGGCTTGTTGGTTGCTGCTCCGGTGTGGTGAGAGGTGTGACTGGAGGGTCCCTCGCTGGTCCCGTTGTCCCCTCGTACAAACGGTGCCGCGTCTTCCCGCCAACCCGCAGTGCGGCGGTTCTGCCAGATGCGGCCTAACTAACGTATACTTCCACGTTCGACTGGAACTTTCTACGATTTGACCAGAGCAGCTCTCGTCTGACAGGGTAGCTGCTACGTCTGACAAGGCTGCTCCGGTCAGACGACGGTGGTGGCCAGGTCGGTCGTAAGTTTTCCCGTCTTTTGACATACGTGAGGGCGAGCCACGTTCTTGATTCAACTCGAATCAACAACCGCACGGCCTTGGCCGCACCCACAACATTCCCGACCCACGTGGGCTACTCGTTTCTACTCGCGCCATGCGTGAGTAACCCCCCGACTGGCCGTAATTTCATTTACGTTTTGCGTATTATGCCATTACGTTTTACGTAATCGGTTGCCAACTACCAATATACCTTCGTTTACAACAGACGGGAGCTGACGGGAGCAATATACGTGAATGTGTGACCCCACCATTATCCCTGGAGTCTCGGGCGGGTCTTGATTACGGTCTTCTCTTCTTCCCTCCTGTCTCTGGTTTATGGAGTCGTCATAGTGGCGTTAGGTTCTCGGACTTCCTTTGCTTGGCTGGCGGTGGTCTCGGCGAAGGAGCCACTTTGACAGGCATTTAAATACTCTCTGCTTCCTTTACTAGTGAGTGTGCAGTGTTCTGGGTAAGCAACACTGTTGCAGTAACCTGTGTAAGCGATTCTGCTCCAGTAACCTGGCTATAAGTGATACTGGTTGTTCCACCTGGGCAAGCTAGGAACTAGGGTGTACTGTACCTGGGTAAGTAAACACTCCACTGATTGCATATGCGCTGGATAATGCACCGAGACATGGACGTGATCCTGGGAACTTCTGGGTGAAAGTCGAAGATGCCAGTCACTATAATTATACCAGTGAGATGTAGAAGAGCCGACGGTGAACGTTGATATGCGGCATTGTGTTGTAGACTATGGCATAACACATTGGTTTTATGGGATCATAGTATACTTGAATATACATTTGTCTACTACGTAAAATGAAATATTCTCCCAAGATATGTGTCTAATGATGTCCGTAAAAATTCGAACTTATGATCTGGGAGGATTATATAATGTATGCATTTCTCAGTATCCTTCGCTCCTTATGTAGAAGTATGTGACAGTGTGAAAGGGTTTGTAATCGTGGGTGAGAATGGTTGTGAACGAGTGTGTGAGCGAGATAATAAAAATATGATTCAAATTTATTGATAGACATTCAAGATAACAGCGAGAAAGGCTTTATGAGAGTGCTTGGGGATAGTTGTGTGAGGCAAATCTAATGTTAGATGGAGATTTTGAATGAGTATATGTGAGGTAGGCTTGTGAGACAATGAACGAGATATTGTGACAAATACCGAGATAAATTATAATTTGTCTGAGTGTGTGTGAATAAAGCTGCCTAAGATTGTAGTTGAAAGAGTATGCAGCGTGTTATAAAGAGTGTTACTTAATTACAAACCAGACATACCTACATATTTTTTTTCTTTCCTATATTCCAACTACTCCCTCTCGGGCATAGGCTGAGAGCCTGCACACTCTACCGTTAAACACGGTGAGGCCCGTGAGGTCTTGTTCCAGTCTAGGGAGCGAGACATGTGAAGCACCTATTCACGGCTCGAAGCAACTCCATCTCTGAAGCCACTTCGCCTCCATGCTTCACAGTCTCGTCCCCCAGACTCGGACCCTCACTCTCAGAAACGCCACCTCTTGAGCAATTAATTCACTAGGCATTGCCCCCCTGTAGCATATTTTGAATATGGGAATATTCATACAATGCTATTTAATCAGGGAACAATGAGGGTATTTGTTTTGGCATTTCGGCGTGCTGTGGTAATGCACTGAAACTAGGAACAGCACAAATTCCATCCCAATAATCTCTTCCCATTGACATATTGGGATTCGAACCCGGGTCCATTGGATTACCAGTCCAGTGGCAAGACCACTCTGCCACACCTCCCCTTATATATCTTATGTTTAATAATATTTGATTATTTGACAGTTTTAATCCAATCCCAATCAAAAAATGTATCCTTGCATTGTCGATTTAGTAGCTAATAAGTGTGCGGATACTATTAACATTTACGGAGTCTTATCTACATCTGATCATCGTATCCTAACTTCCGATATACTGTAGTACTAAAGACAGGTCTTAAGTGGGTATTATAAGATACGATAGACCATGTTCTTATTCCTGTAATATGAGTAAGTTATGAGGTCATGGGCAAAGAATATTCTTTTACTTTGTTGGCGTGTTATGACTCAAACGTCACCGTAACTTATGGCATCTTTGAGTATCCATGCCTAGACATAGGATATAATAGTTAGAAGAGATTCTACTTGAAAATTGCAAATAAATCTGTACTCTAATTTAAAAGATTTAGATATATGTATGCATGACAGACGTAGGCTACATAGTCGTGTGAGCAATGGTCCCCCAGAGGTGGTACTCTTGGTGGCAGAATATGAGAGGCGTATTGCCAATTGCAACACATCTGTATAAAAGTGTCCCCGGCTCCAGCACCACTTTACCACCTCTAGATACTTTGGGACAGTGTGGTTAACAGCGGCTCTGTCGGGGCTACTGTATGCCCGTACTTGACGTGTTAAACATCTATCAGATATATCCATAGATGCACAAATGAGCTTAGTCACCTCAAAGAGGCACTCTATATATGTGGTAGTTTTGGAAACAGCAACTGCTCCCACATATATCCTTAACTACACCTTCAAAATATCCCTACAATGTAAAATACACGTTCAGTTCGACCAAAGGAGCAAGAAATACTTAAAGCAGTAAATACCTATCCGAAACTCCCAGACAAGAAAAGGGAAACTGAATCAAATGTGTGAAAGATTATTTGAAAAAGAGTGATAGAGGGAATGTGAAAGAGTGTGCCAGCAAAGTTAGTAAGGGACAATTTGAAAGAGTTGTGAGAGGCCCCAGCAATATGCCAGCACAAAACCAGCGGCACCAAAGACACGATTTTGAAAGCATTTAAACCTTTCATGCACAGGACGCGATTCGAGCCTATTCTAGGGTACTTTTAAGCCTTTGTGACCATCAGGGGTGTTTAGAAACCTTTAGTTTAGTTACTTCAAGCTCTGCAGTTGTCTTTGAGTTAGCTGTGGGCAGAAAACTAATTTTGGAGAGGTAGGCTACTTATAAGATTGAGAAAGCTCTATTTCTGATTGTTAATCGGCAAACCCTGCATCCACACGTGCGTGGAAGGGTTAAATGGGCCCACCTCGTTGTTTTGTTTCTCTCTCTTCCTCTCTCTCTGGGTTGTATCCATTCGGCCCCATTCAGCCTACTGTTTTAAGACGTTTACCCCCATCTAAGCTACAATTTGTTTTCCTGGCGAGCGGGAGTGAGCCAGAATATTTTTAAAACTGTTTTTGACAGCAGGGTAAATTTGTACATTTTTCGATAGAAAAAATATTCTGGCGAAGCTGGATTTCCCCATACAATGCTGGCTCGCTATCGCTCACCAGGATGAAATCGACACCTGGATGAGGATAAACGTCTTTAAACAGTAGGCTTAATGGGGCCGAATGGATACAAGTCAGAGAAAGAGAGAACAGGAAATAACTAATCAGATAACCCCTCTTAACCTGATTATTGTCAACAGTGTTACAATTATGTTACTTTGAATAATTCAAAGTATTATATTGGGTGTTTATGCCTGTCCACGATTGTTGCAAACATCAAATTTTAACTGGATCAATATTAACATGTGTAAGTAAAATATGTTCTTGAACTGTTTTCACTTCTGCTTGACTTTGAGTTTAATTAACAGCAATGTTTAACTTCCGTCCAGTAAACAAACTGAGCTTAGTGGATTATTTAAACGCGAAACGAATTCACCTTTTTTCAGACACTCTTTACGTCAAGTTTCTTACCAAGAAGAATTCAAACAAAAACACATTTGGACTATATTCGTCATTGTCTACGCGCCTTATATGTTCAAGAGGAGTGTAAGGTCTGGGTCACAGCAGGAATCCCTCGCTTCACATCTGTCGGGTTGGAGACAGTGGAGAGGAAGTGTAAAGGCATAGTCAAACGAACCAATGTCCAGGCAATTAATTTCAGCAACTCCGGTATGGAAGGTCTCTGAATTCAGGCCTCATAAGCTTTCAGTCAATTATAGTGACCTATGTTCAGCTTAGTCTTATATTCCAATGGTAAAAACTCCCAACGATATTGCTAAAGATTCCAGTTCCCGATGCAAAGTTGCCGGGATAAGTAATGGTGTGACTGAGTGTTTAAGCTGATTTGTGTGGTGGGCGTTCGACGGAGGGAAGGAAAGCAACAGGTTCAGCGAGGCAAGAACAAGCCGGGACAGCGCACGTTTGACGGCATTATACACGGCGGCTGATTTCTAACAAAATATCGTAAAAATATGCAGGCTGGTGAGGTCTAAGTATTCTCCTAAACACAACGATAACAAAAAAAGTGAATATAAAAAGTAATATAATATAGAAACCAGTACGGTCATGAGCATATATATGCTTACACCACTTCGAATCTTTGAATCTAAGCTCTCAAACTTCTGGGCTATAGAAATAGTAATGAATAATAAATAAATAAATCTATCTATCTATCTATCTATATGCTCAGGCTCAATCCCCATTTTGGGGGTAGCCGACTTAAGACAGAGCAAGAACAGGGAAAACACAAAAAACAACATAAAACAACAAATAAACACAGATAAAAAACACAAACTCACACACATCCAGGTCACCCAGGAGAAGACCCAAAGACCAGGGTTACCAAGGTCGCTCCAGCACTCCCCCAGCCCCTGACCACCCGGAGAGGTTCCGATCTCGGCAGGCAGACATGCAGCGGAGCCAAAGCCACAAGCCCTCCCACCACACTTCCAGGCACACCCTTCATATTAATCGTCCCCCCGGGCCAGGCGCCTGATGGACTATTATCTAGTCGAACTTGCGCCCGACCCCTTACTCCAAATGACCACGTGTTCACTCAACTATTCACAAGCATTCTCCATTCACTCCTGTCCACCACCACTTCCCTTGCCTGATCTATAGTCATTCCTCTATCATCCAAAGCTTTTCTTACACAGTCTCTCCATCTCAATGGGGGTCTTCCTGCCCTTCTATCTCCCCTTGTACCTGACTCACATATTCTCTTTGTGAGCCTTTCATCTCCCATTCGTTCAACATGACCATACCAGCTCAGCACCCTTCTGTCCACTCTGGCTGACAAATGTTCCTGCTGCCCCACTCTCCTACGTATCTCTTCATTCCTCAATCTGTCTCTACGAGTAACTCCACACATACTCCTCAAGCAGCTCATCTCCATCACATCCAGCCCTCTTTTCTCCTTTTTCTTCAGAGTCCATGTCTCAGCCCCATACATCACTGTTGGCACAACAATTCCTTGATACAGTGCACTTTTTACTTTCACTCCGAGATTTCTCGTCTTCCACATACTTCCCATTGTTCCGAAAACCTTCCTTCCTTCACACACTCTCTGTTTTACCTCCATTTCCATACCTCCACTCCTGCTTTTATTTATTATAAATAAATAATATAATTAATTAATTTCACTCTCAACACTAAACACCTCCCAATGAAATACATGAAAACGTGATCTTCCCGGGATTTGAACCTGGGTTACCACATACAGATCTTAAACACTAATAATTACACCATCAAACCAATTAAATAAACGAAATATACTCTTGTATTGTCTCGGTTTCGTTCAATACTGATTCATATGGGAGTGTCGCTAGTTACACGCTCTTGACTGCATACCATAGGGCATAAATCGTGGCCTTAGTTTTCGAAGTTCTCCCGCACTGAATCGCCCTTCTCATTAATTATTGCCTTGAGATTTACAATGCAGTTCGAGTAGTCAAGAAGGACCATGATTTCCTCTCTCTCTCTCTCTCTCTCTCTCTCTCTCTCTCTCTCTCTCTCTCTCTCTCTCTCTCTCTCTCTCTCAGACAACTATCCCGGTGACAAATGTATATCGAGGTGACCATTACCCCCTCAAACGGCTTGTTATAGGCCCCTCCACAGCTTCCACTATAAATCTTCATTATTTTAGGTTCCTTCTTTCTCTTCCTAGTTTCATATTGCCCCATTGTATCCAGTCGTATTTCCTTTGGGTGTCATTGCGAAGGTTTTCTTTTCCAAGCTAGTAGTAGATTACTTTAAGCCATTCGCCCAATTTTTTTGGAAAATTTAAGACCTATTGTGGCATTTAGGTGTCGAATTGTTTTGTTTTGTTTTGGCTAGTTATGGTGAGCCTGCAGTTAATTAAGGAGGAAAAGGTATTGTTCTACCGAAAAGGCACAACATTATCTCCAAGGTGTATCTTGGGGCAGTTGGGGTATTTCTTTAAGCTTGATGGAGGTCTAGGGAGGATAATAATAATAAAGAATATATCTGTAATCAGCCTACTGGGCAGAAGCTCTCATAAGGCTGGAGGGTCTAGAGAGAAAACAACAAATAATAATTGTAGTATAAAGTCTCGCAATTTTATTATAGGCCTAATTGGGTTGAAATAATTTGACAGTTGATCATAGACTTCATATAATTTAATTAGCTTTCTCTATCAGGTATACTTATCCGTTATAATAGTACACTCACGCGTACTAAAAGTTTCTCAGGGTTAGGTCATTCAATCCTCCCCCGCCCTAGGCAGGTGGAAAGTATAAGTCTACCCCATCTTTCACACCTAACTATCCCCAACTCTCCCACCTTTCTCCTCTAACTGCCAGTTAGTGATTAGCCACGCTTGTTTTCATGTTTTGTAAATTATAGCTAAACCATCATTGCACACGCTTACAAAGGCCATAATTTAATATTTATTAGGAATATATTAATACAATATATAATTGTATTCTCAAAACGATTCTCTATACCCACAACGTGAGTTACACGATTCTCGGTTGTAGTGCTTCTCTATTTTCTCTCACTCTCTCTCTCCGCCAAGGATCGAACGTCTTAAATCTCAAAATATATGGGGCTAAGGATGAGGGAGAACGGGGTCCAGACAAACAAACCTCCCCTTAAGTGAGCTGACTGAGAATACGGCAGATGGTACGGTACTTCCAAGGTTTATAGTATAATTATACAAGTGTATATAGATCTTGGGTACTTCGCATCTGCCTACAACCTTCGTATTTTGACAGCAATACTCAATACTATTGTAACCAAGAACAATTACCTTTAATTGCCTATTATAAGTTATGAAGTTGATTTAAAAACACTTCAATAGGTCGCAAGTAATTCCCTACGTCATAACTTCATGAATGCCTTTGAGTATCAGCGCCCAGGAGATTGAGTTTTTCAGATTCCTTTAACAAAGTTTCATACTTTAGGCAAAAGTAATGATATGGACAATCGTGACACATTAATCCAGGTACGACAGATGAAATTTGTGGCAGTTCCAGATATTTTTTGTTTTAGGTTAGGAAGGCCATGCAGGCCAATAGTTAATTAAGTAATTAAAGAAAAGTTATTGTTTTTAATCCGCTTACGTCATCTTAAATTTAATGAGATAAGGAATCCAATGTGTGATTTTATTTTATTTTTATAGGAATTTGTGTGGTGTAGACTTGAACAACTATATCAACTCGAACAGTTTGACAGTGAATGGTTATGTGTCAATATAACGATAAGCGACATCACTCACCTAGAGGACCTATTTCACCCGAAGAATATACTACATATTATTCTCTCTAGGACTTACCCATTTATCAGACATAAATAATACAATTATTCGTAAAGATATATTACAAAAAAGCTTATTCTACATTATACTGTATATAGTTTATCATTATTATTATCATTATTATTATTATTATCAACTCTGCGAAGCAGAGTGGTATCGCGCACACAGATCCCACCCGTATACTGTGCACCACCAGCCAGCCTGTCTGTCGTCGTCGTCGTCGTCGTCCGTTGTCGTCCGTCGTCGTCGTCGTCGTCCGTCTGTCTTTCTGTCCGGAAACTCCTCCTAGACCGTTTGATGGATTTTCACCAAATTTCACAAGTATATTCATTAGGTCAATGCGAAGGTCAGTCAAAAAGAAATATTCCATTTAACTTAAAGCTTAAGGTCAAAGGTCAAGGTTAAAAATAAGGTAAATATTTCATATTTTTTAGTTCTTACTCAAATGTCTTCATTTTCACAATACAAGTTACTGGTAAGCTATATATCATATTGACCAAATTTTAGGTAAATATTCTTAAGGGTAAGGTCAAAGGTCAAGGTCAAATGTCAAAATAATTTTTTCACTAGTATTTCTTATACTAACTGTTAGATTCTCACTAGGCTTAACTTGTATATTCGGAATACCTAGGCGAAGGTCATACAAGAAACTATACAATTCCATATGAAAGGTCAAGGTCACAGGTCAAGGTCAAATAAAAGGTCAATATGCTATTTTCTTTACTTTTCATGCAAACTTCACAAAATTTGGTGAGATAGTTGCACTTTAAATGAAAAGGAAAATAATACATTTGGACACACATATAAAGGTCAAAGGTCAAGGTCAACTATTCTATTAATATATATGAAACTAACTGATGCGTTTTAATGAAATTAGACATGCTTATTTGATTTTCCGGGGCAATGTCAATACAAAAAAAAAAAAAAAAAAACTCTTACATAAAGGTCAAGGTCAAAGGTCAACTTTTACTATTTATTTTACTTTTTACTAAAATGTCTTCATTTTCACTATACAAGTTACTGGTAACCTATATATCGTATTGACCAAATTTGTATGTAAAGATTCTTAAGGGTAAGATCAAAGGTCAAAATAAGTTTTTCACTAGTATTTCTTATACTAACTGTTAGATTCTCACTAGGCTTATCATGTATATTCGGAATACCTAGGCCAAGGTCATACAAGAAACTATACAATTCCATAATAAAGGTCAAGGTCACAGGTCAAGGTCAAATAAAAGGTCAATATGCTACTTTCTTTAATTTTCTTCCAAACTTCAATTTTTTTTTTGGTGAGATAGTTGCACTTTAAATGAAAAGGAAATAATACATTTGGACACACATATCATAAAGGTCAAGATAAAGGTCATGGTCAACTATTCTATTAATATATATGAAACTAACTGATGGGTTTTAATGAAATTAGGCATGCTTATTTGATTTTTCGGGGCAATGGCAATAAAAACAAAAAAATACTCTTACATAAGGTCCAGGTCACAGGTCAAGGTCAAAGGTCAAATTTTACTATTTATTTTACTTTATACTCAAATGTCTTCATTTTCACTATACAAGTTACCGGTAACCTTGATATCGGATTGCCCACATTTTAGATACATATTCTAAAGGGTAAGGTCAAAGGTCAAAATAGTTTTTCTACTAGTATTTCTTATACTAACTGTTAGATTTTCACTAGGTTTACCATGTTTATTCGGTATACCTAGGCCAAGGTCATGCAAGAAACTATACAATTCCATATGAAAGGTCAAGGTCACAGGTCAAGGTCAAATTAAAGGTCAATATGCTATTGTCTTTACTTTCCATGCAAACTTCACAACATTTGGTGAGATAATTGCACTTTAAGTGAAAAGTATAATAATAAATGTTGAGACATATAAAGGTCAAGATAATGGTCAAAGGTCAAGGTCAACTATTCTATTGATATATATGAAACTATCTAATGGGTTTTAATGAAATTACAAACGCTTATTTGATTTTCATGGGCAATGTCAATGCAAACAAAAATGTACTCCTACATAAAGGTCAAGGTCACAGGTCAAGGTCAAAGGTCAACTTTTATTATTTATTAAGAAAGATTACTCAAATTTTGGAAAACTGGCTGTGTTATGGCTTATTACTTAAATATTATATACTGTATATATCAAATTTCACATACATATTGTAATAGTTAAGGTCAGGAGTCAAGGTCAAAACAAGAGTATTTGTCATTTTCCCTAAACTCCTCCTAGACTGTTTAATGTATTGTCACCAAGTTATACAGGCAAATGCAGTTGGTCAATGCGACGACCATCCAAATATATGTATTTTATTTTATGTCAAAGGTCAAGGTCACAGTAGGCCTATATGATCACTATTTGTAATAAATATTCAAAATGCTACAAAATAGTGATACGCTGACCTTATTATAGATAAATATTTGAATAGTTAAGATTCAATGTGATCATAAATGTAATTATATATATACATACAGTATATACTCCCAGGCGGGCATGAACCATCAACAGTCAGGACGAGTGTCTATGCTTTAATCCAGTACACACAAGTATCCTCTATCACGCCGTAGTATAGTGGATTAAAGTATAGGCACTTGTTTTGACTGTCGGTGGTTCAAGTCCGGCTGTGAGAATAAAAACATTTAATATATATACAGTATACTGTATATATAAATTGCATATAAACCGATTTCACCTAAGAGATTCAATACTACTTGCAGAATTATAGGTCGCAGAGTTGCGTATGCAGTTTTTATTTATTTTTGGTAATGCGAAAACTGCACACCTAATTTATTATTATTATTATATAAATTTTGTTCGACACTGATCTTTCTTTCTAAGCTGCTAGTAAACTGTCATCCCCCTATCTTGATTATTCAACTATTTCGTAGATTTTGTAGCAAAATATCTTCTTAATTATGAAACCCTGGCATTAATATGATGTCGAGACATATTTTACATTTGTTCAATTAAGTATCGAAAACACTATTGTTTGGGGACTACATTTTCCTGGATAACTCTCTCTTCTTTGGATGAGTTCGCCGCTCCTCTAGCGGCACCAAGGAGCGCGACGCCCCTCGTTATGGGTGGTGATTTGGTGCAGTAGACTGTTTGAAGCGACAGCTCGCTCCCTTGCGAGGATGGGCTCGTCTGGCACTTTTTGCAGTTCGACATCTAGGGCTCTCTTGAAGTTGTCTAACGAGATGTCCCTCATGTCTCTTACTCGCCGTGGGAGTTTGTTGAAGAGACGTGGGCCTCTGTGTGATAACCAGCCCTCTCGCAGAGAGCCCATAGCACCCCTGTTATTCATCCGGGGGATTTCGCATTCCCAGCCTCTCCTATCACTGAATTTCAGGACTATCGGAGTATGTAGGTTTGGTACTAAACCCTCTGCGATTTTCCATGTGTATATTATTAGGTAACGTTCTCTTCTACGTTCCAGTGAGTACAGATTCAGTGCTCTTAAACGCTCCCAATAGTGTAGATGTTTTATCGAACTTATATACGAAGTGAAATTTCTTTGTACACTCTCTACGTCATTTATTTCACCTCCTTTGTATGGGGATGTTAACCCGTACAGCCCCAGAGACGCGTCTGACGGGTCGGCGATGTATGTAACGCACAGCCCCAGCGACGCGCCTGACGCGTCACCCTAATTGCGCTGACCGTAACCTCAGGTGTAGCCACTCAAGAGGGCTCAGATTTGTATGGGAACTGTGTACGTATCCCACGCAACCGTGCCGATGGTTGAAAACTCTCAAAGTCCACGTGCGTGCGCGTGAGCGCGCAATAACCTGGTTTTTTGGGGTAGTTGCCTTCAATTTTTTACTCTTGTAAAATACGTTTTCGGGGGCTCTGTAGGACCATTTTTTAAGCTTTTTGAGCGGTTTTTCGTGGTTTTTCCTTCATTTCTAACCCATTCGCTATTGTTTCTGGAATAAAACAATTTTTTGAAAACCGGCCGGGTTCTGGTGAACAAACATTACAAAACTAGCCGGGGCTCCACGGGTTAATACGCTACAGTATTCAAGCCGCGGTATCACTAGAGATTTGAAGAGCGTTATCATAGGCAATTCACCGCGTGTTTTAAAAGTACGCAGAATCCAATCCATAGTTACCGATACTTCAACAAAAAATACCTGGAAATAGTTGCCGATTGCCGAGTTGGGATGTGTGTACATGCTTAGATTGATATGCAGGATTCGAAGTTGCATAATAAATCGTAGGCAGTGTCCACCATTCTTTAACTGTCTTCGTGGTGCGATGCATAAGGTGTTGATTTTCGGTGTGAGCATCCTGGATTCGAATCCACGGACTGCCACATGTGTTTGTAAATTTCATTAATCGATTTTAGGAGTATAGTTGGTTGTTGGAAGGAACATAATAATTGATATTGGTTCAGGGGTAATTTATCGAGAGGACTTCCCTAGTGGTTAAGGCCCCATTAAATTGCTGTTTCCATTCACATATGCATAGCCTACGTGAGTTGCAGTTGGGATGTGTGTACATGCTTAGATTGATATTCAGGATTCGAAGTTGCATAATAAATCGTAGGCAGTGTCCACCATTCTTTAACTGTCTTCGTGGTGCGATGCTATAAGGTGTTTATTTTCGGTGTGAGCATCCTGGATTCGAATCCACGGACTGCCACATGTGTTTGTAAATTTCATTAATCGATTTTAGGAGTATAGTTGGTTGTTGGAAGGAACATAATAATTGATATTGGTTCAGGGGTAATTTATCGAGAGGACTTCCCTAGTGGTTAAGGCCCCATTAAATTGCTCTTTCCATTCACATATGCATAGCCTACGTGAGTTGCAGTTGGAATGTGTGTACATGCTTAGATTGATATGGAGGATTCGAAGTTGCATAATAAATCGTAGGCAGTGTCCACCATTCTTTAACTGTCTTCGTGGTGCGATGCATAAGGTGTTGATTTTCGGTGTGAGCATCCTGGATTCGAATCCACGGACTGCCACATGTGTTTGTAAATGTCATTAATCGATTTTAGGAGTATAGTTGGTTGTTGGAAGGAACATAATAATTGATATTGGTTCAGGGGTAATTTATCGAGAGGACTTCCCTAGTGGTTAAGGCCCCATTAAATTGCTGTTTCCATTCACATATGCATAGCCTACGTGAGTTGCAGTTGGGATGTGTGTACATGCTTAGATTGATATGCAGGATTCGAAGTTGCATAATAAATCGTAGGCAGTGTCCACCATTCTTTAACTGTCTTCGTGGTGCGATGCATAAGGTGTTGATTTTCGGTGTGAGCATCCTGGATTCGAATCCACGGACTGCCACATGTGTTTGTAAATTTCATTAATCGATTTTAGGAGTATAGTTGGTTGTTGGAAGGAACATAATAATTGATATTGGTTCAGGGGTAATTTATCGAGAGGACTTTCCTAGTGGTTAAGGCCCCATTAAATTGCTCTTTCCATTCACATATGCATAGCCTACGTGAGTTGCAGTTGGGATGTGTGTACATGCTTAGATTGATATGCAGGATTCGAAGTTGCATAATTAATCGTAGGCAGTGTCCACCATTCTTTAACTGTCTTCGTGGTGCGATGCATAAGGTGTTGATTTTCGGTGTGAGCATCCTGGATTCGAATCCACGGACTGCCACATGTGTTTGTAAATTTCATTAATCGATTTTAGGAGTATAGTTGGTTGTTGGAAGGAACATAATACTTGATATTGGTTCAGGGGTAATTTATCGAGAGGACTTCCCTAGTGGTTAAGGCCCCATTAAATTGCTCTTTCCATTCACATATGCATAGCCTACGTGAGCTGCAGTTGGGATGTGTGTACATGCTTAGATTGATATGCAGGATTCGAAGTTGCATAATAAATCGTAGGCAGTGTCCACCATTCTTTAACTGTCTTCGTGGTGCGATGCATAAGGTGTTGATTTTCGGTGTGTGCATCCTGGATTCGAATCCACGGACTGCCACATGTGTTTGTAAATTTCATTAATCGATTTTAGGAGTATAGTTGGTTGTTGGAAGGAACATAATAATTGATATTGGTTCAGGGGTAATTTATCGAGAGGACTTCCCTAGTGGTTAAGGCCCCATTAAATTGCTGTTTCCATTCACATATGCATAGCCTACGTGAGTTGCAGTTGGGATGTGTGTACATGCTTAGATTGATATGCAGGATTCGAAGTTGCATAATAAATCGTAGGCAGTGTCCACCATTCTTTAACTGTCTTCGTGGTGCGATGCATAAGGTGTTGATTTTCGGTGTGAGCATCCTGGATTCGAATCCACGGACTGCCACATGTGTTTGTAAATTTCATTAATCGATTTTAGGAGTATAGTTGGTTGTTGGAAGGAACATAATAATTGATATTGGTTCAGGGGTAATTTATCGAGAGGACTTCCCTAGTGGTTAAGGCCCCATTAAATTGTTGTTTCCATTCACATATGCATAGCGTACGTGAGTTGCAGTTGGGATGTGTGTACATGCTTAGATTGATATGCAGGATTCGAAGTTGCATAATAAATCGTAGGCAGTGTCCACCATTCTTTAACTGTCTTCGTGGTGCGATGCATAAGGTGTTGATATTCGGTGTGAGCATCCTGGATTCGAATCCACGGACTGCCACATGTGTTTGTAAATTTCATTAGTCGATTTTAGGAGTATAGTTGGTTGTTGGAAGGAACATAATAATTGATATTGGTTCAGGGGTAATTTATCGAGAGGACTTCCCTAGTGGTTAAGGCCCCATTAAATTGCTGTTTCCATTCACATATGCATAGCCTACGTGAGTTGCAGTTGGGATGTGTGTACATGCTTAGATTGATATGCAGGATTCGAAGTTGCATAATAAATCGTAGGCAGTGTCCACCATTCTTTAACTGTCTTCGTGGTGCGATGCATAAGGTGTTGATTTTCGGTGTGAGCATCCTGGATTCGAATCCACGGACTGCCACATGTGTTTGTAAATTTCATTAATCGATTTTAGGAGTATAGTTGGTTGTTGGAAGGAACATAATAATTGATATTGGTTCAGGGGTAATTTATCGAGAGGACTTCCCTAGTGGTTAAGGCCCCATTAAATTGTTGTTTCCATTCACATATGCATAGCCTACGTGAGTTGCAGTTGGGATGTGTGTACATGCTTAGATTGATATGCAGGATTCGAAGTTGCATAATAAATCGTAGGCAGTGTCCACCATTCTTTAACTGTCTTCGTGGTGCGATGCATAAGGTGTTGATTTTCGGTGTGAGCATCCTGGATTCGAATCCACGGACTGCCACATGTGTTTGTAAATTTCATTAGTCGATTTTAGGAGTATAGTTGGTTGTTGGAAGGAACATAATAATTGATATTGGTTCAGGGGTATTTTATCGAGAGGACTTCCCTAGTGGTTAAGGCCCCATTTAATTGCTCTTTCCATTCACATATGCATAGCCTACGTGAGTTGCAGTTGGGATGTGTGTACATGCTTAGATTGATATGCAGGATTCGAAGTTGCATAATAAATCGTAGGCAGTGTCCACCATTCTTTAACTGTCTTCGTGGTGCGATGCATAAGGTGTTGATTTTCGGTGTGAGCATCCTGGATTCGAATCCACGGACTGCCACATGTGTTTGTAAATTTCATTAATCGATTTTAGGAGTATAGTTGGTTGTTGGAAGGAACATAATAATTAGTTGCCGTAACAAGCTCTCCTGTGACACCGCCCTAAGCTACGGTGAATATATTCTTTTACTGATAACAAATTCAACTCCATTACCGTGATTGGGCCGCAGACTTGCCTGTAATTATTCCATAGTCATAAATATCATAAATAGCTATTAACTGACTTTTTGTGTTAAGCCGGGATCAGAGGCTCTTCTCTATGTGTCTCGTATTTTTGGCCCGTGATCACCTTGTTTTATTTGGAGAGTGTGTGGGTGCGTGGGGCGGGGGTGGGGGTGATATAGTAACTTGTGTGTGGTCCTGTGTGGATAATGTTACGTGTGTATGTGTGTGTAGATAAATTATGTTTATATCTTGTGTGTGTGGGTGGGTGTATTTACCTATTATTATTTACCTATTTTAGTATTTAGTATTTACCTATGCACAGAAGGGTGCTGAGCTGGTATGGTCATGTTGAACGAATGGGATAGGAAAGGCTTACAAAAAGAATATATGAGTCAGATACAAGGGGAGATAGAAGGGCAGGAAGACCCCCATTGAGATGGAGAGACTGTGTAAGACAAGCTTTGGATGATAGAGGAATTACTATAAATCAGGCAAAGTAAGTGGTAATAAACAGGAATGAATGGAGAATGCTTGTGAATAGTTGAGTGAACACGTGGTCATTTGGGGGAAGGGGTCGGGCGCAAGTTGGACTAGATAATAGTCCATCAGGCGCCTGGCCCGGGGAGACGATTAATATGAAGGGTGCGCCTGGAAGTGTGGTGGGTGGGCTTGTGGCTTTGGCTCCGCTGCATGTCTGCCGGCCGAGATCGGAGCCTCTCCGGGTGGTCGGGGGCCTGAGGAGTGCTGGAGCGACCTTGGTGACCCTGGTCTCTGGGTATTCTCCTGGGTGACCTATGTGTTTTGTCTGTGTTTGTTCGTTGTTTTGTCTTGTGTTTTGTGTTTTCCTGTTCTTGCTCTACTAATAAAATAGAGGAAAATAAAAATAAAAAATAGGAAAAGTGGGGATTGGGCCTGAGCATATAGATAGATAGATAGATAGATTTACCTATTTGTGTTTTACAGGATTTGAGCTAAGCTTGTGTTGTCCCATCTGCCTTCACATAGCTGTCATATCTTGATTTTACAGCTCTGAATGGTATTGGCACATACTTTTTTTTATGGTAAATGGTTCTGATTTTGGTTTCCATGTAG
>JBAKBP010032537.1:0-23028 GCA_037953745.1 Lithodes maja
TTAATGTGAACAGCGATCTTCTTGATGAGGATAGTTGGTGAACGTTCTACATGTTCACAAGTTATATGCCCAGCTCATCATCCAATTTGTGACTAGACTAGTGCCATGTGTAAGAGCCCGACCATGCCCAGGAGTTGTCTGTAGAGGGGCGAGGACTTAGCCTTGATTTGCCTACCGAGCCAGGAGCGAGTGCAGTACCAGAGACTACAGCTCGCTCGTAGTGCCGGTATAGTAGAGTAACGTAATTTATCTGTCCTTGTGTTCTCTGCAGTCTTTTCCTGGGTTCTCGCTTTCGGTGCTGGGACTCGTTGTTCCTGTGACTTGGCCTGCTAGCTAGAACACATGGGGATGATGAGTGGGTTATATCTTTATTTTACTATGCATTGCAGCTCTCTTTAAGTTTATGTATGTAACACTTTACAGTACACATTACTCACACACAAGACAACACTATTAATACTTTCATGTATCAATTAACTGCACTGTCGTTTTGCTGCTGTGTCCGGAGTTCTGTTGCGTAGGGCGCATACAGACTCAGAGGGGAGACAGAGTGAGAGAAGCGAAGTAGCCTATGCGGTAGTAGGCTACCGGCGCAGTACTGTTGCCTGCAACCTTTTAGTTATTCCAAGTATAGATTCATTATTACAATAAGTGACTACTATTTATGTTCCTTCCATGTGTATTATTAGGTATCTACTGGATCATGAACATCTTGTATGCTACATGCTAGTGCATGTTAGTAGGGGACAGTTATTCTAGTGCACGCGCTTTCAAGTAGGCGTGTACATTTGTCATTTAGCATTTCACTGTCATACCTTTAGCCTGCTTCTATTCTACATTATTAGAGGCTTAATATTAACGTAGTTTCTTGAGTATTGCATTTCTTTAGTAATAACGTAACCTATAAATGTCTGAGGGAGTTTAGCCTCATAGCCTACCCCTGTTGTACACTTTCGCCGAGTTAAGGTACCTCGTTACCATAGACGATAACTCTGTAGGGCGTTGGTGCTTTTGTTGTCTGGAGCATATAGTATTTGGGACTGGAATCGAGCGTGTCGTTGTCACATAAGCCATTTCTGTCCTACGATCAAGAATCCCGAATATGTATTGCCGATCCAGCCGTAACAAAATGGCGACCTTGCACAAGATTCAGTAGTATCCTATCACATGTTTTTTGGAGAACTATTCTATGCTACCTAGTAGAGCTGGCTAGAATTTTCTTGCATATTGGAGGAATTTTTATTGTGTCATTATTGTATTGGTGGACTTGCAGATTGTTTCGTTGGGGGTGTCTAGAGTAGAGTCATTCAAGCATCTTTAACATTTTGTGAGTCGAGACTGCAATTAGTAATAAGCACTTCTTTTTTTTTATGAACAGCAATTGTATAACCAGCACTATGTCTAATGACTCATCATTTACGGGGGAGGATAACACGGTACAGCCTAGTGACCAGCAAGTACAACAGATGTTTAGGGAGGGGAGTGTTATAAGTGGAGAGAGGGATGCCCGGGCATTTTTGCAGACACCTTTGACCGAACAGCGCCTGCAGGCTATTGATTGTTACGGTCTTCGCTGTTTAGCCACGGTTTTGGGGCGGGACTGTCCTGACAGTTGGCCCAAGAAGAATTTGGTGGCATGTTTGTTGGGTGATGGCGATGGGGCGGTGGGTGGAGTGGGGTCTTGGGGGGTTCCCTCCAAGCCTCCATTCCACTCTACCCCTGAGCTGGGCCCTCAGCCAGCGAGTCTTAGCACGATGCAGCAGGAGGGTTCTCAAGGGCAAGCTGGCTTACCCGTAAACACGTCTCGGTGTGGATCCCCCATTTTGTGCTCTCCCCCCCCAGGCCTGTCTCCTGAGATGTTATTTCAGCTAGAACTAGCTAAGTTTAAGCTGCAGGAGACTCAGATACAACAGGCTAGTATAGAACGCATAGAGGTTGCTAGAATCCAAGCCAATCAGGATGCAACCAGGTACCAGGCTGAAATGGATGTCGAGAAGTCTAGAGTAGAGACCACGGGGCGTCATCTCGGTGGTGGGCACCGGGTTACAGACTCACTTTCGCATTTAATTAAGTTAGTACCCCGCATTTGATGAGACAGCAGTGACTGAGTTTTTTGCTCGTTTCGAAAAGAAGTGTCGTGAGTATGACTGGCCGGAGGTTAAATGGGCAGCATTAGTTTCATCACGTCTAGTGGGTAAGGGGTTGAAAGCCTACGATGCACTGTCACTGGACGAGAGTGTAGTGTATGGACTGGTGAAGGAGGCTGTGCTCCGGGCCTACGAACTGCAACCCGAAACTTATAGATTGAAGTTCCGTGGCGTGAATAAGAAGAGCGACGTCAGTTTTATGGAGCACGCACGGGACTTAACAGATGCATGTAATAACTGGTTTCGGTCCGAGCACGCAGAGTCGGCTGAGGAAATTAAGCAACTTTTCTATCTGGAACAGTTTTACCAATGTACTGGAACCGATCTAACGCTGAACATTAAGGAAAAATGTCCCAAGACAGTAGAGGAGGCTGCCAAGATGGCAGACTTCAGATTATCATTGATTCGTGGTTGCGGTGCCGCTCAGAGGGCTGAGTCAGGGCAGAAGGGGCGCTATACCCCACCCACCAGAGTTTTCGATAATAACAAATCCTATGACACACATAACCACACTAAATGCATTGCACCTAATAACACCTACAAACACAAGCCTCTCCCGTTTACTAAAGGTCAGGCCCCTTCTTCGCCCGCACAAGGGAAGAAGCCCATTGGGGATGTGAAATGTTACAAATGTCAGAAGCTAGGCCATTATTCACGTGAGTGCCCTAGTAACACTCCCGCTAAGCCGGTGTCATTGGTTCACAGTATCGGTGTGTCTCTGAAGGCTGCAGCAACTGCCCGGGGTAGGTTGTCAGCAGCTGAGGCACACGCGGTAAAGAAGCGTACGGAAGGCTCGACACCTGTCCGGGACACTTTCTGTAGCCATCGGGGACACGGGTTTGTGAGCTGGGGGAGTGAACTACGGAGGGTTGACTTGCTGAGGGATACGGGGGCTTCGCAAACTTTGTTGAGGAACTTCACAGGGAAACCGATAAATGCGGCCAGAGTTGTTGTGGTGCAGGGTATAAATGCTACGAGGTCATACCCACTTGTGAGGTTGGAGTTGAGAGTGGGAGAGGTGTGCAGGGAGCTGGATGTAGGGATCGTTGAGTGTTTGCCAGTTGAGGGCGTCGACCTTCTTCTCGGCAACGACTTTGCGGTGCCCACTTCCGGGACTCCACCCTTAGTCGTTGCCGAGAGGGCGGCCGACGTGGATGGTGAGAATCGGGAATGGGTTGGGAGGTGCCAACAGGATGAGATGGCCTGTGTGGTAACCCGATCTCGCTCTGCGGCTCCTGCACAGCCTAGCACTCAACCTCGGGGACAGTGGAGGAAGGATCAGGAGAAGGTTGCTAAGGGCAGGAAAAGGGACATTGATTCTGCTGCACTTCTCGGTGATTCGGTACTTGGACCTATAATAAACACGGGAGTTGACTCTGGCCCAGATATGGTGTGTAACAAGGCAGAGTTGGGTAAGACTTCGCGTGAGGCAAGAGCTGTAGCGAGAGCCACTAAGGCAGTAGAGCCTACTAGCCGGGGTAATGTCTTATTACAAAACCATCTTGATGCATTGACGCCCAGGGACATTAGTGAGCAGCAGCTGCAAGACGCTAGCCTAGCTCGTTATAGCAATGGTGCCATAGAGTTGGAGGAAGATGGGGATGCGAAGCCGGGAGATTTCTTTAGGCTCAACAGGATATTGTACCGCAGATTTCTAGACCCCAAATCGAAGTGGGAGGGCGGTGCGAGGGTAGTAGACCAGGTGGTTGTTCCAAATAAGTATAGAGAGTCCTTATTGTGTCTGGCGCATGATGTGCCGGTGGCGGGTCATTTGGGGGTAACAAAAACATTGGCGGCATTGGGCAGGTTTTTCTGGTGGCCTGGGGTCAAGGCTGATGTCTGTGCATGGGTGGCTGGGTGTGCGACCTGCCAGACAACGGGGAAGCCTAACCAGACAATCCCGAAGGCACCTTTGTTTCCCATACCTGTCACCGGGCCTCCGTTCAGCAAAGTTGTAGTAGATTTGGTTGGCCCTTTCCCGCCTACTAGTAGTGGCAATAAATTCCTGTTGACAATCATTGATGTGGCTACGAGATACCCGGACGCATACCCCATGAGAAACGGCTCGGCAAAGGCAGTTGTTAAAAACTTATTATTGTTCTGTTCCCGTTATGGATTTCCACGTGAGGTGCAGTCAGACCAGGGGAGCAATTTTACATCCAAATTGTTCAAGCAAACCCTTCAGTTGCACGGTATATGTTCTGTAGTGTCGTCGGCCTACCATCCCGAGAGTCAGGGAGTCTTGGAGCGGTGGCACTCGACCCTGAAGAGTATGCTACGCTGTTACTGTGCAGAACATGACACTGATTGGGATTTGGGTCTGCCGTATGTTCTGTTCGCTGCACGTGAAGTCCCAGGAGAGAGCCTGGGGTTCAGTCCAAATCAACTAGTCTTTGGCCATAATGTGAGAGGACCTTTAAGTATGGTGAAAGAGATCTGGGAGGGCGAAGAGAAGCCGGGGTCTGTACTTAAATATATCCTTGAGAGCCGGGAGAGACTTATAGGTTGCATGGCAGCGGCAGGTAATAACTTGGTTAATGCACAGGCGGTCATGAAGCACCAGTATGACGCCAAGGTGAAGCTTCGGGAGTTTTCGGTGGGTCAGGAGGTAATGTTGCTTTTACCTTTGCCTGGACACCCCCTTTCTGCCAAGTTTATTGGGCCGTATGTGGTGGCTAAGAAACTGTCCGACCTTGATTATCTCGTTGCAACACCTGACCGTAGAAAAAAACATCAGTTATGTCATGTTAACCTCATGAAAGAGTATGTGAGACGCCCCTCAGAGCCTCTCACTGTCCCTGTGCTGGCCTGCAGCGGCCAGGGTGGAGAAGGAGGTGGGGACAGTCATGCTGCTGAGGAGGATAGCTGGGACTGTGTCATTTCCGCGGAACAGTGGGCGGGGAATACTGAACAAGAGGCTAGGCAAGCTGTAAGTCACCTGCCTGAGCACCAGGGTGCTGCTGTCCTAGGCCTGTTCAGGTCATACCCCTCTGTTTTCGCCGAACACCCAGGTCTCACTACTCAGGTAACGCACGACGTGGACGTCGGTGATAATGTGCCCTTCAAGTCAGTGCCCTACCGTGTGCCCCCGGTAAAGTTGCCAGCTTTACGGGAGGAGTTAAAGTACATGGTTGAGAGAGGGATGATCACTGAAGGTTATGTGAAGTGGACATCACCCGTCACGTTGCAGCCAAAACCTGACGGCAAGGTGCGGTTCTGCATAGATTTTCGTAGGCTAAATGGCTTGACCACTACCAACCCTTACCCTTTGCCTCGAGTTGACGACAGCGTGGACAAGATAGGGAATGCAAAGTACCTTACTAAAATTGATCTTGTAAAAGGCTACTGGCAAGTACCCCTGTCGGACCGAGCTAAGCAAGTTTGTGGTTTTGTGGTAGATGGCAAGACCTACCAATGTAACGTAATGCCTTATGGGCTTAAGAACGCACCTGCCACGTTTCAGAACCTGATGAACGATATTTGTGACGAAATCCCTAACTGCACGGTCTACCTTGATGACGTGATAGTGTATGATGACAATTTTGAAAATCACCTAAGGCACTTAGAGACCCTGTTTGGGAAGTTGCACGATGCTGGGCTGGTGGTGAACCTGAGGAAGTGCGAGTTTGTAAAGGCTACTGTGCAGTATCTTGGCTTCGTGGTCGGGTTAGGCCGGGTGTGCCCCCCCCTGAGCAAGATACAGGCTATCAATATGTTTCCCAGGCCCACCACTAAGCGCCAGGTCATGCGGTTCCTAGGTATGATAGGCTATTATAGGCGCTTCATCCGGGGATACTCTACTGTCTTAGCACCGTTAACTGATCTACTGTCGAAGTCAGTGAAGTTCTGTTGGGCTGCGGAGTGTCAGAGGGCTTTCGACCTAGTCAAGCACCTGCTGTGTACACATCCGATTTTGAGAGCCCCAGACTTCTCCAGGAGTTTTCAGCTGGCGACTGATGCCAGCGGTGTGGGTGCCGGGGCAGTGTTACTGCAGACTGATTCCGAGGGCTTGGAACACCCAGTGAGCTTCTTTTCTCGCAAGTTTAATTCGGCACAAAGGAATTACTCGACTATAGAGAAGGAGCTTCTTGCTATCGTTTTGTCGCTCAAACATTTCGAAGTTTATGTTCCAGCCTACGGCCCGGTAGTGACGATTTATACGGACCATCATCCCTTGAAATTCCTAAATCAGTTTCACAATCGGAATATGCGGTTGACCAGGTGGTCCCTAATGCTCCAAGAGTATAATCTCAACATTCAGCATATTGCCGGGAGTGAGAACGTGATAGCAGATTGTCTATCAAGGGTTGATGATCCAGGATAGTCGTGCACGGTGTGTGGGTTGAGCAGGAGTAAAATTAGGCTATCATAACGCCGTCCAAAAAGATTATAAAACAATAAAATAAACGAGAAAATTTGTTTTAGTTTTGTAAGTCTTTATTGTTGTAGCATGATGCATGCGATATTGTGTTTTATGTATAATTCACACTTCAGTTGTTGTGCACCTTTTGCAATTAGTGGCAGCTAAGGGTAGCAGGTCGGTTGGTTGCCTGTCAGATTTTGATAATGCTTCTAAGGTCGATTATCTAAAATCTTGGGGGGGCTGTGACGCACCCAGTGCGTAGCAACGTAACCTGATTGTACTCCTTGGTACTCCACTGTACCGTCACGGACCGTGTACCATGCTGGCTGCTTATATTGAGTGTGACAACGTATAACTATGTTCTTTGTATCTCTGCAAAGGTCTCGTCATTTGCTAACCAGTGGTGGGTTTTGTTTTAAGCCATGTCGAGACCTTCCATTTAATATGTAGTATCAATAGAGAAGTTGATAGATGAGATGATAGGAATTCAGAGAGAGAGAGTGAGTTAGACTTCAGAGCGAGAGGGTAGCGGTGCGCCACGCTGCCGGGGGGGTGGTTGCCAGACGTATGGACCGGTTGGCAGCCCTGCGCTTATAGCTAGGTGCGACAGGGTTGGTAGTACATTGCCGCCTGCCTATGCTGTCTGGGCTGCCCATGTTGTCGTACAGCACATTGCCTGGAGGCTCGCTGTGTGCTCTATGACCAGGTTGCCTAGAACCTTTGAGATTCTAACATCCCTTGCCCTCTCTCCCAATTTCTCACGGTTGCACTCTTTCTCTCTGACGACATTACTCTCATTTCATTCTTCTCTCTATTTAAATGCATACCCTTCCCTTGAGGTCCTAAAGGAGTTTCAGCACTCACCTCTCGTATTACTCTTAGGACAAGCATATATTTACATGTATTAGATTTAAGGGGTTAATGTGAACAGCGATCTTCTTGATGAGGATAGTTGGTGAACGTTCTACATGTTCACGAGTTATATGCCCAGCTCATCATCCAATTTGTGACTAGACTAGTGCCATGTGTAAGAGCCCGACCATGCCCAGGAGTTGTCTGTAGAGGGGCGAGGACTTAGCCTTGATTTGCCTACCGAGCCAGGAGCGAGTGCAGTACCAGAGACTACAGCTCGCTCGTAGTGCCGGTATAGTAGAGTAACGTAATTTATCTGTCCTTGTGTTCTCTGCAGTCTTTTCCTGGGTTCTCGCTTTCGGTGCTGGGACTCGTTGTTCCTGTGACTTGGCCTGCTAGCTAGAACACATGGGGATGATGAGTGGGTTATATCTTTATTTTACTATGCATTGCAGCTCTCTTTAAGTTTATGTATGTAACACTTTACAGTACACATTACTCACACACAAGACAACACTATTAATACTTTCATGTATCAATTAACTGCACTGTCGTTTTGCTGCTGTGTCCGGAGTTCTGTTGCGTAGGGCGCATACAGACTCAGAGGGGAGACAGAGTGAGAGAAGCGAAGTAGCCTATGCGGTAGTAGGCTACCGGCGCAGTACTGTTGCCTGCAACCTTTTAGTTATTCCAAGTATAGATTCATTATTACAATAAGTGACTACTATTTATGTTCCTTCCATGTGTATTATTAGGTATCTACTGGATCATGAACATCTTGTATGCTACATGCTAGTGCATGTTAGTAGGGGACAGTTATTCTAGTGCACGCGCTTTCAAGTAGGCGTGTACATTTGTCATTTAGCATTTCACTGTCATACCTTTAGCCTGCTTCTATTCTACATTATTAGAGGCTTAATATTAACGTAGTTTCTTGAGTATTGCATTTCTTTAGTAATAACGTAACCTATAAATGTCTGAGGGAGTTTAGCCTCATAGCCTACCCCTGTTGTACACTTTCGCCGAGTTAAGGTACCTCGTTACCATAGACGATAACTCTGTAGGGCGTTGGTGCTTTTGTTGTCTGGAGCATATAGTATTTGGGACTGGAATCGAGCGTGTCGTTGTCACATAAGCCATTTCTGTCCTACGATCAAGAATCCCGAATATGTATTGCCGATCCAGCCGTAACAATATACACACACACACTTGGTGATAGCATTGCTGAAGTGGTAACAGTTGAAATTGAGGATAATGATAGGTCAAAATTGGACATTGTATCAATGTATTTACCTCCTAAGACTAAATCTTGGAGCAACGATGAATATAATGAATTAATTTTGGAAACCTTGCGTATGTTAGAAATTATTTGTAAAAGGAAAAATAGGCTTATTCTTGCAGGGGACTTTAATTGCGGGGAGGTGGATTGGGAATGTTTGGATGCGGGTTCAAATGAAAATACTTGGGGTAGCAAATTTCTTGAACTAACAATGGGGTATCTATTAACACAACACGTTATGGAAAATACAAGATTTAGAGGAGGTGATGAACCATCAAGACTTGACTTATTATTCACCAAAGACCCCCAAGAAATAAAGAACCTAACATATTTGAGTCCCATGGGAAAAAGCGATCATGCTGTGATTGAATTTGAATTGACAGTGGAATTTCTGGAAGGCAGAGAGGAGGAACATAGGGAATATAGACTAAATTATAGTAAGGCGGATTATGAATCATTACGAGGATACTTTGCAAATATAGATTGGTCATTTATTGAGCAAGAACAGAATATTCAGGTAAAATACACCATGTTACTAGACATTTACAGGGAGGGGGTAGATAAATATGTACCAACATTTAAGGATAGAAAGCTGGCTAAGGAGAAAGAGTGGTTTAACATGCGATGTCACATTGCCCAGAACAAAAAGGACTCTGCATGGAATAAAGTGAGAAGGAGACACACTGAGGAAAAATGGGATGAGTATAAGAATGCTAGAAACAACTATGTCAAGACTATAAGAGAGGAGAAAAAGAACTTTGAAAAAGATATAGTAAACAAATGTAATAAAGAACCCAAACTGTTCTATAGTTATATCAACGGAAAAACTAAAATAAAGGACAAAATAACAAAGCTTAGGGTAGAGGGTCAATTACATGAAGACACAGTCGGTATGTGTGAAATTATGAATGATACATTAACATCCGTGTTTGTGGAGGAGGATGACTATGTAGAACCTGTGGTGGAATTGAACGAGATACAGGGACTAGAGTCGATAGAAGTCAACAAGGATGAACTAAAATCATTGTTGGAAGAATTGGACGTGAGAAAATCTATGGGCCCAGATAACATTGCTGGATGGGTATTAAGAGAATGTTCTGAACAACTAGTGAGACCTATTTTTAATATTGTTCAACACTCATTAAACAAGGGGGAACTTCCCTTAGAATGGAAACAAGCAAATATAACTCCAATATATAAAAGTGGAAATAAAGAAGACCCGCTAAATTATCGACCGGTATCCTTAACGAGTGTTATATGCAAGCTTTGTGAAAAGATTATTAGAAAAAGATGGGTGGGTATGTTGGAGGAGAGGGAAATAATTTCAAGCAAGCAGTTCGGGTTCAGAAAAGGTCATTCGTGTACCACAAATTTGTTGAGTTACTATGATAGGGTAATTGACATTGTACAAGGGAGGGAGGGGTGGGTAGATTGTATTTACTTAGATTTCAAGAAGGCATTTGATAAGGTGCCTCATAAGAGATTGTTGTGGAACCTCAGGACTGTAGGGCGGGTTGAGGGAGTATTATTAAAGTGGATGGAAAACTATTTAATTGGGAGGGAAATGCGAACAGTAATAAAAGGAAAGTTCTCCTCGTGGAAAAGGGTAAAAAGCGGAGTGCCTCAAGGATCGGTGTTGGCCCCAATCATGTTTTTGGTTTTCATCAACGACCTTCAAATGGGAATAGGCTCATATATATCTATGTTTGCTGATGATGCAAAATTAATGAAGCATATTACAAGTAGGAGTAGTTGTGAAGAATTACAGAGAGACCTAGATAAGTTATATGAGTGGAGTCAAACTTGGAAAATGGAATTCAACACGAGTAAGTGTCAGGTTCTTGAGATGGGAAAAAGTAAATATAGACCTTCTTGGGGATATAAAATAGGAGATGAAATAATTAGTAAAGCTGTGAAAGCAAAAGACCTAGGGGTAGTTGTGGCAGACAGCTTGTCACCTGAACAGCATATAAATAAAATAACTGGTGAAACCTATGCAGTGTTGACTAACATGAGAATAGCTCTGAATGATTTAGATGAAGCGATGTTAGCAAAAATAATAGGGACAATAATACGACCAAGACTGGAGTATGCAGCAGTGGTGTGGTCTCCACACCTTATAAAACATAATAAAAAACTGGAAAGAGTTCAGAGAGTTGCCACTAAGATGATAGCTAGCCATAGAGACCTGCCTTATGAGGAGAGATTGGAGAGGCTAAAGCTGCCAACGCTGAGGGAGAGGAGAGAGAGAGGTGACATGATCATGATGTTTAAGTGTGTGAAAGGTTTTGAGAAGATCGACAAGGGAGATTTTGTGGTGAGGGACGAGGGAAGAACCAGGGGTCATGATTGTAAGTTGAGGAAAGTTATATGTAAGTCTGATGTAAGAAAGTTCAGCTTCCCGTATAGAAGCATTGAGTGTTGGAATAAGTTGGATGGGGAGGTGGTGGGAGCAAGAAATATCCAAACTTTTAAAGCAAAATTGGATAAATGTAGAGAGAGAGACAGGACAACACGAGCTTAGGCTCAAATCCTGTATACTACAGTAAACTTCCGTTAATCCGAAGGGCAGCGGACCGGCCCTCGTTCGGATTAGTGGATTTTTCGGATTATCGGACTTTACCCCTATGAACCTGTGTATGACGAAAACATCGAGACATTAGGCCACCCAAATGACACAATGGTGCACACACACATATCATATGTTCCTGAAATCACTTCAAAAGTTTACCATTGTCATTGTAGCCTATTACCTACCTTCAAAACATTCAGATTAATGGTCAAAGGAATCTGCTGATATAAACGTCTTCTTCTTCTTCCGTCTACTAGCGAGTTTGTCTTGCTCTTTAAGATCAGATGTGGTTCGGGAAGTAATGCCTTAACAACGGCACTTCCCTGAGAAGTTCTTGTAATTTTCCTTTTGTGATGTGCTCTGTTATATTATATTGTATTGAAAGCACCCTTGTCTTGTTGTCTTGAAAGCACCCTTGGGACGCTCCGATCACTGAACTATAAATAGTAGCGTATCGGAACGTCCAAAGGTGCGTTTTCAAGCTCAAGGCTAATACTGTACATCCAAAGGTGCGTTTTCAAGCTCAAGACTGAATGCGCTTGCAGAAAATGCGGTGCAAGCCAGTAGCGCATCGGAGCGTCCCAAGGATGCGTTCAAGAGCAAAACAAACTCTCTAGCAAACGATGTGGAAGAAGAAGAAGAAGGTGTTTACGTTTATATCAGTAGCTTCCTTTGACCATTAATCTGAATGTTTTGAAGTAGGTAATAGGCTACAATGACAATGGTAAACTTTTAAAGTGAATTCATGAACATATGATATGTGTGTGTTCCATTATGTGTCATTTGAGTGGCCTAATGCCTCAAAAAGGGGACTTTGGGACTTCTTGAAATTCGGACGAACTTCTTGAAATTCGGACCATCGGGTGAATTCGGATTTGGCCTCAAATTGAAAAATTCGGACTATTGGGAGATTCGAATCATCGGTCGTCGGATTAACGGACTTTTACTGTACAATTAGGTGAGTACAATTAGGTGAGTACACACAGTGGAACCCACATCTTCGCCACAGCATTCTTCACTGTTTCAATTTTCACGGTACACACCAAATATTCCCAAATTCCATGTTCGCGCAAAAAGCTTCAATCTTGGCGCAAAAATCCCAGTCAAAACCCGCAAAAAAAAAAAAAAATAATGGAAAACTCAACATAAAACTAGAAAACATAAACAATAAAAAAAAATTAACTGAATCTGCCATTGTCAAGATATTTGCCGCTTAGAGACGAAATCCGAGTGAATCCGAAATCCGAACATCAATTGCGCAAGATGCTGCCGCCATCTTTTTATGACGTCAACACAAGCCAGATGTTCACAGTCCACTCGTCTTTATGTTGAAAAATCAGCTGTTTGCAAGCTTTTTTGTATTTACCTAATTGTAGTTTACAGGAGTTGAGCTAAGCTCGTGTTGTCCCGTCTCTCAGTCTACTTTCATCCTATTTTTTTTTTAAATATGGATGTTCCTTGCCCCTACCACCTCCTCCTCCAGCCTATTCCATTTGTCAATACATCTATAGGGGAAGCTAAACTTCCTGATATCATTCTTGCAGGTAGGTCTTTTTACTTTGTAGCTGTGGCCTCTTAGTTATTCCTGTATCCATAATTATTATATCCTCCCTATCCAGCCTCTCCAGCCCTCGGGTGCATTTGTACATCATTATCATGTCTCCCCTCTCTCTACTCTCTTTTAGACTCGGTAGATTTAATTTGTCTAGCCTCCCTTCATATGGCAGTTCTCTGAGACTTGGAACCAATCTAGTAACTGCTCTCTGGATTCTTTCTAACTTGTGAATATGCTTCTTAAGATGCGGGGACCACACCACTGCTGCATACTCCAATCTTGGTCTAATCATACTTTTTATAATCTCATCCAAGTAGTTCAGAGCAACTTTCATATTCCCGGCCATTGCATACATTCCGCTAAAGAGCTTGTTGATATGTTTCTCTGGCGACAAGTTATCTTGTATAATCAACCCTAAATCCTTTTCTTTTTCGGCCTTGCTAATTATATTATCTCCCATCCTGTACTCCCAATTTGGTCTATTCACACTTCTTCCCATATTTAACACATGACATTTACTTATATTAAATTTCATTTTCCACTTGGTGCTCCATTCATATATTTTATCTAAATCCCCTTGCACCTCCTCACAACTACTTTTATTTGTTATTTGTCTCATAATTTTTACGTCATCTGCAAACATTGACATGTAGGAATTTATGCCTATCGGCAGGTCATTCACGTACATAAGGAACATGAGGTGCCAACACAGATCCCTGCGGCACACCACTCTCAACTTTGCGCCACGATGAGTAAGTTCCTCTAATGTTGGTCCTCATTTCTCTATCTGTTAAATAGCTCTCCATCCATTTCAGCAAACTCCCCCTGACACATCCTATCGTCTCAAGCTTAGATAACAATCTCTTATGTGGCAGAGTTTATTGGGAGATGAAGAGAGCTATGAATTTGAGGGATTTCTGGCAGAGGGTAATGAAGTGGAGGATCAATTGACTGTAGTGAAGAGACAGATGATGGGTCTGTTGAGATGGAAGGGAGTTATGGAGAATTGGAGGAGAGATATAGGTGTGAAGGTGGAGTCACTGACAGAAATATGTGGAGCCAGTTCAGTAGCAACTGCAGATGGGCCATTAATTGCCAACTTAGATGCTGTAATAAGGAAAGTAGATGAGCTGGAGGCAGAGAACATGGCACTCAAGGAGCAGCTAAAGGAGTATGAGGGCCATTTAAGTGAGAGAGTAAAGGGAGTAATAAGTGAGGAGAAAGATGAGTGGACAAGGGTGGGGAATGCTAAGGTGGATGCATTGGAAGAAATCATGAAGGAGCAGGTCGAAGAGAGAGAAAAAGAGAAAAGAGAGTTTGAGAAGAATGTAGTGCAGGTTTTGAAGAGCAAGGAAAAGGTAGTGAGGGAAACAGTGGAGACCATAAAGGAGCCGACCAAACGCACCACTGAGGTGGTAGATGGTGGAAAGGAAAAAACTGTCTGGGACCATCAGGTCCTGGTAGTGAAGCCAAAAGACCGATCCTCCGAGCCAGTAAGCCCACCAGATACAAAGGCAATCGAGACTGCTCTGGCTTTGGTTCCGGTTAACAAGTTAACTAGAACTGATTCGGGTGTACTGGTGGTACGACTTCCATCCAAGAAAGCCAAAGAAGATGCAGGAAGGGCCATCAATCAGTATTTGGGGGTGGACAGTGCCTTCAGTGTCTCCGAACCAAAGAAGATGATGCCAAAAATGACTCTGGTGGGCATTGCTAATGACGCTGAGGATAATGAGATCATTCCCAGCATCCTCAACAAGAACCCAAGAATAAAGTCCCTGGTCGACGATGGCTTGGCTATGAATTTGCTATTCACTAAGCAAAAGAGTGATGCACACACTAAGATTGCGGTAGTAAAAATGTCACCTGAAATACGCTCTTCCATTGTGGATGATGGCAATTCTGTGTATGTTGGACTTGTGAGATGTCGTGCGTACGATCGCTTCTGGGTAACACAATGTTACCATTGCCAGGGCTTTGGTCATACCAGTGACAGGTGTTATCGGAAAAATGAGGATCCAAAATGCAACTTCTGTGCTGGTACTCATAACTCAAAAGACTGCACCAACAAGACTTCCCCCAAATGTATAAATTGTATGAGCTCCACATCACTTACGGAGCCGCCAAATCATTTCGCCTCAAGTAGAAATTGTCCTTTAATGACAGCTCAGAGAAATAAAGTTATTGAGAACACCAATTTTGTAGGTTCAAAAAACTGAAAAATGCACATGGGAGCCGATTGAAACTGGGTCTGTTGAATGTTCGTTCCTTGCGTAACAAAATGGATCATATTTGCGAGATCTTGGATGAACGTAACCTTGATGTATTATGTCTCACTGAGACCTGGTTGTTCGAGTCAGATCTGAATATTATCCAGGCGGCATTGCCTAAAACCCATTCCATAATAAATGTTCCTAGGCCTAGGGGAGATCATCCGGGTGGTGGAGTGGCAGTTGTCTACTCCACATCTCTGGTGAATATCTTGCAAATAAGCCATAACCCAGCCCCTCTTTATTATGAACTGTTGGAAGTGGAAATAAAACTCCATCAACAAATTCTAAGAATGGCAGTTGTCTATAGGCCTGGCCATCGTGGCACAGATAGGGGTTTTATGGAAGAGTTTGGGCAGTTTCTTGAGGAATTTTCTGCTAAAACCGGAAGACTTTTGATATGTGGAGATTTTAATTACTGGGTTGACAGCCCTCATCTGAAGCCATTCTCTCCTGAGTTCCTTGAGTTGACTGATCAGAACAATTTTGTAAATCATGTGTCCCACCCAACTCATATCTTAGGACACACCCTTGACTTGGTTTTCTCTCCTGTGGGTTGTGGTGGTGTTCTGGATGTTGATGTTGAGAATGCTGACCCTAATACCTCTGATCATGCTTTGATTACTTTCAGCTTTGATTTCCCTAAGCCACTCACACATGAAAAAGTAATCAGATTTAGAAATTATAAAAATGCAGACCTAAATTTGGCTAGCAGTGAAGTAAAACAGTACTTGGGAAGTATTGATACTTCCAACCTTACTTCAGATGAGCTGGTGGAGGTACATGGAAATGCACTTAAATTAGTGTTCGATCATCACTGTCCAGTAGTAGAGAAGAAAATCATAGTACGAGATGATTCGCCCTGGTATAGCACTCGAGTTAAATTTCTTAGAAGAGCGCGTAGAAGAGCTGAACGTGAATGGCGGAAAAATAAAACAGACTCTACATGGTTGCAATATCTGTCAGCCAGAAGAGCTGTGGTCCACAAAATCAAAGATGAAAATTAAGTGTATTATCAGGGAAAAGTTGACTCGTGTGGTAACGACCAGAGGAGGTTGGCTTCAATTGTAAACAGTTTACTTGGAAAAACAAGAGTCAGCTTAAGACCTTCTGTACCTGATGCCGAGTTGGCTGCCAACTTTGTGGCATTTTTTGCTGGCAAGATAACTCGCATAAGACAGGAACTGGATGATGCTTCTGTTGGTGAAGAACTTTCAGTTGTACTCCAACCCCGACACATTCCTAATAATGTCCTCTCATCCTTTCACTCAGTAGAGGTGGACATGATCTCGTCCTACATAAGAAACCTCAATAAAACATTTTGCCCGTTGGATCCCATAAATGTTTCCAAGCTACCAAGAGTCTATGATCACACAGTTGAGTTTATTTCCAAAATAATTAATAAGTGCTTCTCTGAAGGTAGCTTCCCACATTCTGAAAAGCATGCACTACTCCGACCTACTCTAAAGAAACCTGGACTTGATGTTGAGAACATGTTGAACTATCGTCCTGTCTCCAACCTGTCCTTCATATCAAAGATATTAGAGCGTGCAATACTTGACCAATTACAACCACTACTTCAGCAGAATGAAACTATCCCAATTTTTCAGTCTGCTTACCGACAGCATCATTCAACTGAAACAGCATTGATTAGAGTACATAATGATCTAGTTGAGAACATTTGCAATGGTGTGGCCTCACTATTGGTCTTGCTTGATCTCTCTGCGGCTTTTGACACAGTGGATCACGAGTTGTTATTGAGTGATCTTTATGATTGTGGTGTGCGTGACTCCGCTCTCTTGCTTCTTGGGTCGTACTTGTCAGGTATATCCCAGAGTGTGATGGTAAATCAAGTGGTCTCGGACTCGACACCCCTGCAGTATGGTGTTCCGCAGGGATCAGTTTTAGGTCCTATCCTATTTATAATTTATATTAGCAGTTTGTCTCTTCTGCTTCGTGCACATAATGTCACCTTTCACTTTTATGCAGATGACACCCAGATTTATGTGAGAATCACAAATATAGTTGATATACGGAGTAAGATGGAATTGTTGATGTCTGATATCAAGAAGTGGATGAGAGCGAGAAAACTTAAACTAAATGATGGTAAAACTGATATTCTCATCATCCGAGGAAATAGAAGAGCTGATGATATAGTAGGTGCCCTCTCCATCAATGTGGGTGGATCTCAGCTGCGACCGGCCAACTCTGTTCGAAATCTGGGTGTATATGTGAACTCCCGATTAGATTTCAAAGAGCATGTAAACCAGATAGTTAAAAGTTGTTACTTGCACATCAGAAATCTCTATTTGGTGAAGCCGTTTATAACCAGACGTTGCCTCCTGATGTTGGTTCACTCATTGGTCTTCTCTCGTGTTGATTATTGCAATGCCCTGTTGGTGGGTCTTCCAAATTATATTTTGAAGAAAGTTCAGTCTGTTCTTAACAGGGCCGCAAGACTAATTTTTGGTGTTCCACCTAGAACTCCTACTACATCTCTTCACATAGAACTGCACTGGTTGCCAGTAAGAGCAAGAATAGAATTTAAGTTGTGTTTGGTGACCTTTAAGGTTCTCAAATTTGGTGAGCCTAGGTACCTTGCGGAGCTGCTCAGGCGCCCACCGGCACACCATGGTGTAGTTGTGCGTCATGACAATGACCCTTTTCGTCTTGATGAACCATGGGCTTTCCAGCAGTCTTCTTTCTTTGAGAGGTCTTTCTCCTACATGGCTCCGAGGTTGTATAACAGGTTGCCGCTGTCCATGAGACAACTGAGTTCTGTTGAATGCTTCAAGAGACAACTTAAGACTTTTCTCTTTGAGAGAAGCTATGATCTTGGGAGAGGTGTCATGGCAGATGGCTATAGAGTTTAGGCTATTTTGCCACTGCTAGTGATTGTTGAATGTGTGTTGTATATAAGCCTTCTTTTGATGCATTGATTTTTTTTTTTTTTTTTTTTCGAGCGCTAGTGAATTCTTCGGAAAAATTGGCGCTTATGAGAAATAAGTAACATGCTTATTATTATTTTTATTATTATTACCTTATCGAATGCTTTGGAAAGGTCTAAGTAGACGCAGTCCACCCATCCGCCTCTTTCTTGCAGTACATCTATCACCCTACTGTAATAACATAGCAGACTGGTAACACAAGATGTCCCTTCTCTGAATCCAAATTGCTTTGGGGTTATTATCTGCTTTCTCTCCAATATATTCATCCATCTCTTCCTAATTAGCTTTTCACAAATCTTGCAGACAATTTTTTTTTTTTTTTTTTTTTTTTTCTATATTCCAACTACTCCCTCTCGGGCATAGGCTGAGAGCCTGTACATTCCACCGCTCAACACGGTGAAGCCCGTGAGGTCTTGTTCCAGCCTGGGGAGTGAGACATGTGAAGCATCCATCATGGCTCGAAGCAGCTCCATCTCTGAAGCGGCCGGTTGCTTCGCTCAAGTGCTTCACCGTCTCATCCTCCAGACTCAGACCCTCACTCTCAGAACGCCACCTATTGAGCAGTGAACTCACTAGGCATTGTCCCCCTGTAACATATTTTGAATATGGGAATATTCATACAGTGTTATTTAATCAGGGAACAATAAGGGTATTTTTTTTGGCATTTCGGTGGGCTTTGTGGTAATGCACTGATACTAGGTACAGCACAAATTCAATCCCAATAATATCTTCCCATTGACATATCGGGATTTGAACCCGGGTCCATTGGATTACCAATCCAGTGGCATGACCACTCCACCACACCTCCCCTACTACTAAGTGAAACTAGTAAGTGAAACTAGTCTATAGTTTAAAGGGTCCTCAGGGCTTCCATTCTTGTATATCTGAATGATATTAGCTCTTTTCCATTCAACAGGAACCTGTCCTTTATCTAAGGAAGCTTGAATTATGTCCCTCACTGGCTCCACTAATTGCTCTGCACACTCCTTTAAAACCCAGGCAGACATTTCATCCGGTCCCATAGCTTTCCTTACTTCAACTCCTCTCATCGCAGATAACAGCTCATTTCTAGTTATTTCAATCTTGCTAAGACCACTCTCCAGTACTCCCGCCTGTGGTTCGTCAAAACTTTCATCTCTACTAAAAACCGACCCCAATTTGTTATTCATTACCTCACACATGTCTGATACATTTTCATACGTCCTAGCATCTACTCTTAATTTAGTAATTTGTTTCTTTACCTTCAACTTACTGTTTATATATTTATAACACAATTTAGGGTCGCTTTCACATTTATTTACTATGTTCTTCTCATAGTTCATTTTAACTTGCCTAATTATGTTAACATATCTATTCCTCTCCTGTTTATATTTATTCCGATTACTCTCAGTGTTCCTTCTTCTTAACCCTCTCACGACCATATGACGCAGAGGTTGCCAGATTAGCAATAATAAATAGAGTTCTCTCACTCTTATAATAACCTCTCTAAAATTAGTTTTCTGCCCACAGCTAACTCAAAGACAACTGCAGAGGTTAAAGTAACTAAACTAAAGGTTTCTAAATACCCCTGATGGTAACAAAGGTTTTAAAGTATCCCTAATAGGCTCAAAATTGCGTCAAGAACGTGAGAGGGTTAATCAAGCCCAAGCTGCATCACGCCTACCCAAAGCTCTTTTGCATTTCAAATTAAACCATTCTTTCTGCTTAGTAAAATTTCCAGTTGTATATATTGGGACAAACAGATTGGTTCCTTCTCTATAAATTTCGAGGAACCTACTATATTTACCTTGTACATCTTGTTCCTTTAAAATAAGATCCCAATCTACTCCCTCTAAATATCTTTTCAAGGATACATAATCAGCTTTACTATAATTTAGTCTGTCATTTATATAGCTATTGTCTAATCTATTGGCATTACTCGAGATCATTACATTACATTACATTAATGAAGTCAACGCACCAGGCGACAAAGGCCATATGGCACGAAATAGGTAAAGACGGGAAGGAAGTTAACTAAATATCATCGAGAACTCGAACATGATGAAGGAAGGACATAATACGGGAGATAGAAAACGAGGGAGATTCAGAAAGAAAATCTGCAAGACATGGCGGCCGGCGGAGGAAAGCCAGAAAAGGGAAGAAACGCGTGCGGGCAACGGAAAATAAGGGGCAATCGAGGAAAAGATGGGAGACAGAAAGCTGAACGGTACAGCGCGAGCAAAGAGTCGGAGGAGAACGGGACATTAAAAACGAATGGGTAAGTCTGGTGTGGCCAATGTCCGCCGGAGACGGGCCAAAGCCGTCTCCCATCGGCGATTACGGTGGGAGGGATCAGACCACCCAGAAACGGACGGTTTGACAGAACGAAGTTTATTAACGGAGAGAGCGGACCACTGAGTCTGCCACCTCGACCAAAGAAACCTGGACAAGGCAGGGAAGAAATCAGAGGCCGGGACAGCAAGTGAGGAGCGGGTACCCCGCACGGCAGCAGAACGAGCAAGGCAATCAACCCGCTCATTACCGCAAACGCCAACGTGACTGGGAACCCAGCAAAAACGAACAAGCTTTTTGCGGACGGAAAGGCGGAAAAGCCATTCCTGAATGGAAAGAACTAAAGGGTGTAGAGCAGGGGAGGACTGTAAGAGAAGTAGAGCACTGAGAGAATCAGAGAACAAAGTAAAGGACGAGGAGGGGAAGGAACACATAAAACGGAGGGCAATAAAAATAGCATAAAGTTCAGCAGTTAATATACTGGCAACGGGAGGTAAAGAATATTGATACGAGCAAGTGGGAAAAAGGACGGCAAACCCCACGCCTACCGACGTCTTGGAGCCATCAGTAAACACAGGAGTGGTTGCAGCGTGAAGAGAGAGGTGATCTAAGAAACGAGACCGAAGAACGAGGGGAGAAGTAGAGGACTTGGAACAAGGAAGGATGGAAGGGCAAACCGAAGGACGAGGGAAAAGCCAGGGGGGAAAAGAGCAAAAGCGGAAAGGGAGGACGTTAGAAACAGGGAAAGAGCACGATGCGAGCAGCGAGAGCATGCGGACAGAAAACGGAGAACCAAGACGGGGGTGAGACGAAAAAGTAGCAACGACCGAAGGGGGAAGGGAAAGATGTGAAGATGGGAATTGTTGAAGGCGAGCGTAAGAACGAAGGGACAGGAGAGCCCGACGGCGATAAAGAGAAGGGAAACCAGACTCAGCATAGAGGCTTTCAACAGGAGAGGAACGAAAAGCACCAAGGGCAAGACGAAGACCAGAGTGATGAACAGAATCAAGAGCATGGAGAACAGAATCAGAGGCTGAAGAGTAAACTTGACAGCCATAATCCAACTTAGAGAGGACAAGAACCGTATGAAGCCGAAGAAGAAGCGCTCGATCAGCACCCCAAGTGAGGTGGGACAAGGACTGAAGAAGGCGGAGGCGGAGTAAGGCAGCAACCTTGAGAGAAGAAACATGAGCGGACCAATTAAGACGAGAATCAAAAGTAAGACCCAAAAAAGTAGTAGAGGAACGATAAGGGAGGGCAGTACCATAAAGAGTAAGAGGAGGATGAGGAATAGAATGGCAACGAGTAAAGGACATCGCGCAGGATTTGGAGGTGGAAAAACGGAACCCGTGGCGGGTTGCCCATGAAGAAACAGCCAGAATAGCGGATTGGATAAAAAGACGTAAAACAGCAATATCTGAGTCGGCTGCGTAAATCGCAAAGTCGTCGACATACAAGGAAGACCGAACCCCGACAGGAAGAGAAGACACGATACCGTTGATAGCAATGAGAAAAAGGACGGTACTCAGGACACAACCCTGAGGGACACCTTCCAACTGAGGGTAAAGACGAGACAAGTGGGAAGCGACTCTGACACGAAAGGACCGAGAAGAAAGAAAATTCTGAATAAAGACTCCTAGATTACCATAAATGCCACAAGAACGGAGCTGACGCAAAATGTGGTACTTCCAGGTAGAATCATAGGCCTTTTCGAGATCGAAAAAAACAGCAATGACAGTTTGACGACGAGCAAAAGCCGTCCTGATATAAGAATCCAAGCGAAGGAGGGGGTCAAGCGTACTACGAGCACGTCTGAACCCGAACTGGGAAGAAGACAACAAATGGCGCGACTCAAGAATCCACATGAGACGAGCGTTAATCATACGTTCAAAGAGTTTACACAGGCAACTGGTAAGGACAATAGGGCGATAGTCCTGTGGGGAGAACCCAGACTTGCCAGGTTTAAGAAAAGGTATGGTCAGGGCAGTACTCCAAGAGGGAGGGAAAACACCAGAAGACCAAATCTTGTTATAGAGAGCTAACAAGAAGACCAGAGCTTGCGAAGAAAGATGTTTGAGCATGAGATAATGGATACCATCAGGACCCTCAGAAGTGTTCTTACAGGCACGGAGAGCGGTGCGTAACTCAGTTGAGGAAAAAGGAGCATTATAGGATTCGTCAGAGGAAAGACTAAAAGTAATTGGAGTACTTTCCGCAACGACTTTAAGCGAGTGAAACTCAGCAGAGAGGTGAGAACCACTGCTAACGGAGCTAAAGTACGAGCCCAATCGATCAGCAATTGTTTCGGAGTCTGCCACAGAAACACCATCAATGCGGAGGACTGGAGCACGGAAGGGAAGATGTTTACCAGAGATCTTACGAATACGTTTCCAAACCGAAGCGACAGGAGTGCGAGACGTAATAGAAGAAACATAGGACTCCCAACTCCGGCGTTTAGCGGCTTTGGTAGTACGACGGAAAAGAGCAGACGCACGGCGAAAGAGAAAAAATGACTCCTGAGAAGCAGGGGTGTGACGCTTACGGCGAAAACTTTTCCAAGCCGCCCGTTTAACCCGGAGGGCCCTGGAACACTCAGGAGACCACCAAGGGACGCATTTAGACGAGAAAGGGCGAGACGTCCGGGGAATGGATGGCAAAGCAGCACCGAAAACCAGATCCAGAAAAAACGAGAGCATGACACGGACCGACGAGAAAGGAGGAGGAAGCAAAGAAGGAACAGTAAGGGAAGCGAAAGAAGACCAGTCCGCCCG
>JBAKBP010032538.1:0-23025 GCA_037953745.1 Lithodes maja
GAGAGGAGGAGTGGTGGGGATGATGGTGGAAAACTTAACCCCTTCTCTACCGGCGACGTCTTTTGTATTTTATTATAGCTATGCTTAGACGATGTTGTGCAGGTTAAGGGGAGATGGGCGCATTTAGTTGATAATTTATGTCTCTTTATAGTATTGTATTAGTTTCCTCCCTAGACCTCCATGAAATTAAAAAAAAACATCCATTAGATCCCCCTTCTAGATTAATTTGTAAACATTTTGGTAGAAAAATATCCCGGCCAAAGGCCGGTTCTTCCAACATTACAGGCTCACTATCGTTCGCCAGAGAAAAAGTCGACACCTAAATAGCACGAAAGGTCTAAACATTGACGACGAAATGGGGCGAAAGGTCTTAAAATCGACTAACTAATGGGGCGAACATCTTAAGATCTGAAAACTAATGGGGTGAAACATGAGGGAGAAAGTGGTCCAGAAAACCGGCCCATCCCCCCTTAAATAGGATCTGTCTTAGTGAATAGGGTTAAGATAAATACTTCAAACCTCTTAATTGCTGGAGGCCCTTTTTAATCTCCACACAAAGCGTCTATTAACAGCCAGAATAAAGTTAAAAAGACGTAGCCGGTACAGAAGGGGTTAATCACGAAGAGGGACAAGTTGACACTATGGGAGTAAGTCATGACACTTTCTCCCTCTCACT
This sequence comes from Lithodes maja, assembly GCA_037953745.1. Lineage (NCBI taxonomy): Eukaryota > Metazoa > Arthropoda > Malacostraca > Decapoda > Lithodidae > Lithodes > Lithodes maja. The sequence goes on from JBAKBP010032538.1 coordinate 677, forward strand.
ATTTTGCGATTCATCCACTCGTATCTTCATCTGTCGAGGCTGATGACAGTTGGAGTCTTCTAAGTACATATAATGAAGTGCTTGTACTAATCCTTTCTATAATATTTTCCTGCAGTCAGATTGGGGGCGGTAATAGGTGATGAGAGATTAAGGATATAGAATGGTCAAAGGGTGTATGGGGTGGATTCCAGTTGGAATATAGGAAGAGGGGAGGGGAGGGTGAATATGGAAAGATGGGTAGGATAATAATGGAGAGACAGACAGACAGAGAGAGAGAGAGAGAGAGAGAGAGTGAGTGAGTGAGTGAGTCAGTGAGAGTGAGAGAGTCTATAGTATATTCACTGTAAGTAGGCGATAAATCATAAACTCGATCCTCTGTAACTCGAAAAAGGCTTGAGCAAATTGGCTGTAAATTTCGACATCTATTCCTTGACAGACTCTTCCCAAATGGTAGAAATATTAGCTGGATTACTCTAGTCGTTTTTGAGTTACAGAGGTTAGAGGTCATGATTTCTCTCCTACTTCCAGCGAATAGACTATAGTAGTGAACACAACGGGTGGGTCGGCGGAAGGATAGACAGTTGAGAGAGGGGGTATTTTCCAAGAGGTTAGCGTCATCATGTCCATTTTTCTCCTTTCAGCCCCATTATGGCCATCCCTCAGAGGACTGGGCTGGAGTATATAGGGGGCTGTTTGTCCGAGTTACTCGGGTCATTGGGGGTTGTCGTGGGGCTTAGTGGGGTCCTTGGGAATCTTGCAGTTGCACTCTTGAAAACAAGCGGGAAATATTTGCTCGAGGAGTTAAATTGATAAAATGTAAACTCCGAAAAGTAAACATAATGGATATCATTGAATACCATAACAGGAAGAGCATACTTTTGACTGACATTCTGTAAACGAAAAATATCGCATGGTTTTCATATCCGTTTATATATAGGTTATCAATTTGTATATGGCAAATTAATTAACATATTTATCAAATTTTCATGTAGTAGCTAAGGTTAGGATACAAAAGAAGTGGGTGAGGGGAGCGGGAGGGAGGCGAGAGGAGGGTGGAATGGTGAGGAGGGTGGAGAGGTTGCAGGAGGAGGAAGTCAGGGAGGAGTACAGGAGAGCAGTGGAAAGACGACTAGGTGGGTTCGACCTGGAAGTTATGGAGGAAGTGGAGGAGATGAGCAAGGTGTTTAAGGATGAGATCTGTGCAGCATGTGAGGAGGTGTGTGGAGTGAGGAGAAGAGGGAGGGGAGTGAAAGGTACAGCATGGTGGACAGAAGAGGTAAGAATAGCTGTGGAAGAAAAGAAGAAAGCATATAGAGAGTGGTTGGGTAGTAGAGGGAATGAAGATTCCGAGAGACAGAAACGAGCGAGGTACGTGGCGAGTAAGAGGGTGGTGAAGAGAGTAGTGAAGGAAAGTAAGAGAAGAGTAGATGAGGAATTTGGAAGGAATCTGAGTGTAAAATGGAGGGAGAGTAAGAAACTGTTCTGGAAAGAAGTCAAGAAAGTTAGGGAAGGTAGCAAGGGAAACAGTAAGGGTGTGAAAGATAAGAATGGGAGAATGCTAGCCGAGAAGCAAGAGAGAGTCGAAAGATGGAGGGAGTACTTCAGTGAGTTGCTAAATGAAAGGAATGAAGAGCCAGCAAACATAGCTGGATATGGTATGGGAGGGAGAAGAAGAGAAGTAGTGGAGGAGGAGGTGGGGATCAGGAGGTCAGAAATGTGGGAAGCCATGAAAAGAGTGAAGTTGGGGAAAGCACCAGGAACAGGTGGAGTGTGTGGGGAAATGTTGAGGTATGGTGGTGAGATAGTGATAGAATGGGTATGGAAAATGTGCAAACTAGCATGGGAGAAGGGGAGTGCACCCGATGACTGGAAGACTGGCATAATAGTCCCCCTATATAAGGGCAAAGGGGAAAGAGGAGTGTGTGGTAACCACCGAGGAATATGTCTTCTAAGCGTAGTAGGGAAGGTATACAGTAGGGTAGTGATTGAGAGAGTGAGAGTGAGAACGGAGAAATGGATAGGCGACGAGCAGGGAGGTTTTAGGAAGGGAAGAGGATGTGTAGATCAGATTTTTACCCTGAATTGTGTTGTGGAGAAGTATCTGGAGAAGAAACAAAAGGTGTATGTTGCCTTTATGGACTTGGAGAAGGCCTATGACAGAGTGGATAGAGAAGGTTTGTGGAAAGTACTTAGAATATACGGAGTAGAGGGCAAGTTGCTGAAAGCAGTGAAGAGCATGTATGAGGGTGCAAAGGTGGCAGTACGTGTGGAGAGTGAGCAGAGCGAGTTCTTTGACCTGAATGTTGGTTTGAAACAGGGGGGGGTGATGTCCCCGTGGTTGTTTACTGTATATATGGATGGAGTTATGAAAGAAATACTATCAAGAGCAGTGGATGTTGGTGTATCGCTGAAAAGGGAGGGAATTGAGTGGAAGCTACCTATACTGCTGTTTGTGGATGATACAGTTCTGATGAGTGATAATGAATGGGAGTTGCAGGGTCTGGTAAATGAGTTTGGAACAGTGTGCGAAAAACGGAATTTGAAGGTAAATACGGGGAAAGAGCAAGGTTATGGTCTTCAAAAGGGGTGAAGTCACAGAGTGTGAGGTGAAGCTGAACGGTCAGGCTATGGAGATCGTCAACTCTTTTAAGTATCTGGGCAGTGTGTTGAGTAAAGATGGGACTATGGATGAAGAGGTGCGGGAGAGGGTACAACAGGGGAAGAGGGTTGTAGGAACGCTAAAAGCAGTAACAAGAAATAGGGTAGGTCAGTATGGAAGTGAAGAAGTCCTTGCATGACAGTGTGGTAATCCCGACACTGACTTACGGAAGCGAAGCAATGGACGTTGGTTGAGAGACTCAGACCAAGAGTGAGAGCAGTGGAAATGAATTACTTAAGGAGTGCGTGCGGATGTTACATGGAGGGATAGACAGACTAATGAGGAAGTAAGAAGGAGGTGTGGTGTGGAGGTAGATGTGCTGGAAAGTGTGAAAAGGAACAACTTGAGATGGTTCGGCCATATGGAACGTATGGAAAGCGAGAGAATGACTAAGAGGGTGTACCGAGAGCGAGGTGGAGGGACAGAGGGGGAGAGGTAGAACCGAATATGAGGTGGAAGGATGGAGTGAGGAACTACATGAACGAAGGCGGTGCTGGTTGGGGGGAGGGGCGTCGACTGACTGGGGACAGAGGTGCATGGGGGGCGGTTCGTTCGTGGCCACCCCTTCGGGGATCACGGCGTCAGGCAATAGATAGATAGATAGATAGATCAAATTTTCAATTAAGGTACGTACAGTATATTTGCCAGGTAGATCAGTATATAATTAAACAAATGCACAAATAAATTAGTTAACACAATAAATTAATTAATTAAAATACAAAGCTGCAGCATGGGTGTGAGAATATTTATTTAATTTCTTTGTCCCTCCCAGAAATTAACAAAAATCAGTTTATATAAGGGATCATTAGCATTCTAAGAGGGTTACGTTTAATTACCGGTACTGAAAAATTGAAAAATTAAGTGACGGAGGACAACAATGGTGTTAGTGGCATGAATGATGGCACAAAAGAGAGAGAGGTTCTGGAAGTGTTAGTGAATGCCAGGCTGGATGTATGTGGAATGACAGAGACCAAATGGAAAGGTTCAGATGTGAGAGAGTGGGAGTGTGGATTGGGTGTTGGTGTGTGCTGGAGGTGAGTGAAGGAACAGCGAGAGAAGGTGCATGTTTGTTTGTAAGTAGCAAATGGAAGGAATGTGTAAGAGAGTATGGGTCTGTGGGTTCAAGGATTGTGTGGGGGAGAATGAAAGTAGGAATACAAACGTGGGTGATTGTATGCGTGTATGCCCCGACAGAGGATATACTTGAAAGAAAGAAAGAGGAGTTCTGGATGAATGTGGAGGCGTGCCTGGAGAAGTTTGACAAGAACGAAAGAATATTTCTGATTGGGGATATGAATGGTAAGGTGGGTGATAGGAAAGTTGAGGGGAGTGGTGGGAGGGTGGGGGGGGTACCATCAGAGGTGTGAATGGGAATGGTAGTGCACTTGTGGACGTATGTGTGGGGGAGGAGGCTGTGGATAGCCTACACCTTCTTCCGACACAGAATGATCCACAGGTACACGTGGAAACGGATGTTGACGATGAAGGATAAGACAGTGGTGGAACGAAAGTCATTGATTGATTATGTATGTGTGGATGAACGAATGAAGAAATCTGTGATGGATGCTAGGGTGTATAGGGGTATTGGAGGGGGTCTGTCTGATCATTATGTAGTGGTAGCTAAGGTTAGGATACAAAAGAAGTGGGTGAGGAGAGCGGGAGGGAGGCGAGAGGAGGGTGGAATGGTGAGGAGGGTGGAGAGGTTGCAGGAGGAGGAAGTCAGGGAGGAGTACAGGAGAGCAGTGGAAAGACGACTAGGTGGGTTCAACCTGGAAGTTATGGAGGAAGTGGAGGAGATGAGCAAGGTGTTTAAGGATGAGATCTGTGCAGCATGTGAGGAGGTGTGTGGAGTGAGGAGAAGAGGGAGGGGAGTGAAAGGTACAGCATGGTGGACAGAAGAGGTAAGAATAGCTGTGGAAGAAAAGAAGAAAGCATATAGAGAGTGGTTGGGTAGTAGAGGGAATGAAGATTCCGAGAGACAGAAACGAGCGAGGTACGTGGAGAGTAAGAGGGTGGTGAAGAGAGTAGTGAAGGAAAGTAAGAGAAGAGTAGATGAGGAATTTGGAAGGAATCTGAGTGTAAAATGGAGGGAGAGTAAGAAACTGTTCTGGAAAGAAGTCAAGAAAGTTAGGGAAGGTAGCAAGGGAAACAGTAAGGGTGTGAAAGATAAGAATGGGAGAATGCTAGCCGAGAAGCAAGAGAGAGTCGAAAGATGGAGGGAGTACTTCAGTGAGTTGCTAAATGAAAGGAATGAAGAGCCAGCAAACATAGCTGGATATGGTATGGGAGGGAGAAGAAGAGAAGTAGTGGAGGAGGAGGTGGGGATCAGGAGGTCAGAAGTGTGGGAAGCCATGAAAAGAGTGAAGTTGGGGAAAGCACCAGGAACAGATGGAGTGTGTGGGGAAATGTTGAGGTATGGTGGTGAGATAGTGATAGAATGGGTATGGAAAATGTGCAAACTAGCATGGGAGAAGGGGAGTGCACCCGATGACTGGAAGACTGGCATAATAGTCCCCCTATATAAGGGCAAAGGGGAAAGAGGAGTGTGTGGTAACCACCGAGGAATATGTCTTCTAAGCGTAGTAGGGAAGGTATACAGTAGGGTAGTGATTGAGAGAGTGAAAGTGAGAACGGAGAAATGGATAGGCGACGAGCAGGAAGGTTTTAGGAAGGGAAGAGGATGTGTAGATCAGATTTTTACCCTGAATTGTGTTGTGGAGAAGTATCTGGAGAAGAAACAAAAGGTGTATGTTGCGTTTATGGACTTGGAGAAGGCCTATGACAGAGTGGATAGAGAAGGTTTGTGGAAAGTACTTAGAATATACGGAGTAGAGGGCAAGTTGCTGAAAGCAGTGAAGAGCATGTATGAGGGTGCAAAGGCGGCAGTACGTGTGGAGAGTGAGCAGAGCGAGTTCTTTGACCTGAATGTTGGTTTGAAACAGGGGTGTGTGATGTCCCCGTGGTTGTTTACTGTATATATGGATGGAGTTATGAAAGAAATACTATCAAGAGCAGTGGATGTTGGTGTATCGCTGAAAAGGGAGGGAATTGAGTGGAAGCTACCTATACTGCTGTTTGCGGATGATACAGTTCTGATGAGTGATAATGAATGGGAGTTGCAGGGTCTGGTAAATGAGTTTGGAACAGTGTGCGAAAAACGGAATTTGAAGGTAAATACGGGGAAGAGCAAGGTTATGGTCTTCGAAAGGGGTGAAGTCACAGAGTGTGAGGTGAAGCTGAACGGTCAGGCTATGGAGATCGTCAACTCTTTTAAGTATCTGGGCAGTGTGTTGAGTAAAGATGGGACTATGGATGAAGAGGTGCGGGAGAGGGTACAACAGGGGAAGAGGGTTGTAGGAACGCTAAAAGCAGTAACAAGAAATAGGGTGGTCAGTATGGAAGTGAAGAAGTCCTTGCATGACAGTGTGGTAATCCCGACACTGACTTACGGAAGCGAAGCATGGACGTTGGTTGAGAGACTCAGACCAAGAGTGAGAGCAGTGGAAATGAATTACTTAAGGAGTGCGTGCGGAGTTACATGGAGGGATAGACAGACTAATGAGGAAGTAAGAAGGAGGTGTGGTGTGGAGGTAGATGTGCTGGAAAGTGTGAAAAGGAACAACTTGAGATGGTTCGGCCATAATTATGGAACGTATGGAAAGCGAGAGAATGACTAAGAGGGTGTACGAGAGCGAGGTGGAGGGACAGAGGGGGAGAGGTAGACCGAATATGAGGTGGAAGGATGGAGTGAGGAACTACATGAACGAAGGCGGTGCTGGTTGGGGGGAGGGGCGTCGACTGACTGGGGACAGAGGTGCATGGGGGCGGTTCGTTCGTGGCCACCCCTTCGGGGATCACGGCGTCAGGCAATAGATAGATAGATAGATAGATAGATCAAATTTTCAATTAAGGTACGTACAGTATATTTGCCAGGTAGATCAGTATATAATTAAACAAATGCACAAATAAATTAGTTAACACAATAAATTAATTAATTAAAATACAAAGCTGCAGCATGGGTGTGAGAATATTTATTTAATTTCTTTGTCCCTCCCAGAAATTAACAAAAATCAGTTTATATAAGGGATCATTAGCATTCTAAGAGGGTTACGTTTAATTACCGGTACTGAAAAATTGAAAAATTAAGTGACGGAGGACAACAATGGTGTTAGTGGCATGAATGATGGCACAAAAGAGAGAGAAGTTCTGGAAGTGTTAGTGAATGCCAGGCTGGATGTATGTGGAATGACAGAGACCAAATGGAAAGGTTCAGATGTGAGAGAGTGGGAGTGTGGATTGGGTGTGTGTGCTGGAGTGAGTGAAGGAACAGCGAGAGAAGGTGCATGTTTGTTTGTAAGTAGCAAATGGAAGGAATGTGTAAGAGAGTATGGGTCTGTGGGTTCAAGGATTGTGTGGGGGAGAATGAAAGTAGGAATACAAACGTGGGTGATTGTATGCGTGTATGCCCCGACAGAGGATATACTTGAAAGAAAGAAAGAGGAGTTCTGGATGAATGTGGAGGCGTGCCTGGAGAAGTTTGACAAGAACGAAAGAATATTTCTGATTGGGGATATGAATGGTAAGGTGGGTGATAGGAAAGTTGAGGGAGTGGTGGGAGGGTGGGGGGTACCATCAGAGGTGAATGGGAATGGTAGTGCACTTGTGGACGTATGTGTGGGGAGGAGGCTGTGGATAGCCTACACCTTCTTCCGACACAGAATGATCCACAGGTACACGTGGAAACGGATGTTGACGATGAAGGATAAGACAGTGGTGGAACGAAAGTCATTGATTGATTATGTATGTGTGGATGAACGAATGAAGAAATCTGTGATGGATGCTAGGGTGTATAGGGGTATTGGAGGGGGTCTGTCTGATCATTATGTAGTGGTAGCTAAGGTTAGGATACAAAAGAAGTGGGTGAGGAGAGCGGGAGGGAGGCGAGAGGAGGGTGGAATGGTGAGGAGGGTGGAGAGGTTGCAGGAGGAGGAAGTCAGGGAGGAGTACAGGAGAGCAGTGGAAAGACGACTAGGTGGGTTCAACCTGGAAGTTATGGAGGAAGTGGAGGAGATGAGCAAGGTGTTTAAGGATGAGATCTGTGCAGCATGTGAGGAGGTGTGTGGAGTGAGGAGAAGAGGGAGGGGAGTGAAAGGTACAGCATGGTGGACAGAAGAGGTAAGAATAGCTGTGGAAGAAAAGAAGAAAGCATATAGAGAGTGGTTGGGTAGTAGAGGGAATGAAGATTCCGAGAGACAGAAACGAGCGAGGTACGTGGAGAGTAAGAGGGTGGTGAAGAGAGTAGTGAAGGAAAGTAAGAGAAGAGTAGATGAGGAATTTGGAAGGAATCTGAGTGTAAAATGGAGGGAGAGTAAGAAACTGTTCTGGAAAGAAGTCAAGAAAGTTAGGGAAGGTAGCAAGGGAAACAGTAAGGGTGTGAAAGATAAGAATGGGAGAATGCTAGCCGAGAAGCAAGAGAGAGTCGAAAGATGGAGGGAGTACTTCAGTGAGTTGCTAAATGAAAGGAATGAAGAGCCAGCAAACATAGCTGGATATGGTATGGGAGGGAGAAGAAGAGAAGTAGTGGAGGAGAAGGTGGGGATCAGGAGGTCAGAAGTGTGGGAAGCCATGAAAAGAGTGAAGTTGGGGAAAGCACCAGGAACAGATGGAGTGTGTGGGGAAATGTTGAGGTATGGTGGTGAGATAGTGATAGAATGGGTATGGAAAATGTGCAAACTAGCATGGGAGAAGGGGAGTGCACCCGATGACTGGAAGACTGGCATAATAGTCCCCCTATATAAGGGCAAAGGGGAAAGAGGAGTGTGTGGTAACCACCGAGGAATATGTCTTCTAAGCGTAGTAGGGAAGGTATACAGTAGGGTAGTGATTGAGAGAGTGAAAGTGAGAACGGAGAAATGGATAGGCGACGAGCAGGGAGGTTTTAGGAAGGGAAGAGGATGTGTAGATCAGATTTTTACCCTGAATTGTGTTGTGGAGAAGTATCTGGAGAAGAAACAAAAGGTGTATGTTGCGTTTATGGACTTGGAGAAGGCCTATGACAGAGTGGATAGAGAAGGTTTGTGGAAAGTACTTAGAATATACGGAGTAGAGGGCAAGTTGCTGAAAGCAGTGAAGAGCATGTATGAGGGTGCAAAGGCGGCAGTACGTGTGGAGAGTGAGCAGAGCGAGTTCTTTGACCTGAATGTTGGTTTGAAACAGGGGTGTGTGATGTCCCCGTGGTTGTTTACTGTATATATGGATGGAGTTATGAAAGAAATACTATCAAGAGCAGTGGATGTTGGTGTATCGCTGAAAAGGGAGGGAATTGAGTGGAAGCTACCTATACTGCTGTTTGCGGATGATACAGTTCTGATGAGTGATAATGAATGGGAGTTGCAGGGTCTGGTAAATGAGTTTGGAACAGTGTGCGAAAAACGGAATTTGAAGGTAAATACGGGGAAGAGCAAGGTTATGGTCTTCGAAAGGGGTGAAGTCACAGAGTGTGAGGTGAAGCTGAACGGTCAGGCTATGGAGATCGTCAACTCTTTTAAGTATCTGGGCAGTGTGTTGAGTAAAGATGGGACTATGGATGAAGAGGTGCGGGAGAGGGTACAACAGGGGAAGAGGGTTGTAGGAACGCTAAAAGCAGTAACAAGAAATAGGGTGGTCAGTATGGGAAGTGAAGAAGTCCTTGCATGACAGTGTGGTAATCCCGACACTGACTTACGGAAGCGAAGCATGGACGTTGGTTGAGAGACTCAGACCAAGAGTGAGAGCAGTGGAAATGAATTACTTAAGGAGTGCGTGCGGAGTTACATGGAGGGATAGACAGACTAATGAGGAAGTAAGAAGGAGGTGTGGTGTGGAGGTAGATGTGCTGGAAAGTGTGAAAAGGAACAACTTGAGATGGTTCGGCCATATGGAACGTATGGAAAGCGAGAGAATGACTAAGAGGGTGTACGAGAGCGAGGTGGAGGGACAGAGGGGGAGAGGTAGACCGAATATGAGGTGGAAGGATGGAGTGAGGAACTACATGAACGAAGGTGGTGCTGGTTGGGGGGAGGGGCGTCGACTGACTGGGGACAGAGGTGCATGGGGGCGGTTCGTTCGTGGCCACCCCTTCGGGGATCACGGCGTCAGGCAATAGATAGATAGATAGATAGGACAACAATGGGGGTGGGGGGAGTTTTGAGGATGCGGAGTGCGAAGTTATTTTATCCAACCAAATCGCGGCAGCTGGAACATAATTATGGCATCACCAATGTTATGCAACCAATTCTAGCCGACACTCTACAAAATATCCGTGAGGTTATCAGGAGAAGATTATATATTACCACTGTCGACAAATCTATTCAACCATGAAGCAACTTGGTTGAACCCGAGAACTTTCAGTCTTCTACTGTACTCACTTCTCCGCTTGTTCTTCCTCCGTCCAATTGCTCTTCTTTCCTATGTTACTCCAGCCATCTGGTCTGGTCTATTCAACCTTCAGGATTTTAGCTGTATTCATTCCTCAGTATATGACGCTATATTTGTAAACAAATAGTAATATCGAAGGTTTATTATGTTTATGATCCTTTAAAGTTACGATTTTATGTTGACAATTGTACTGCCTGTCCTGTGATAACAAAATAACGGAATACTCTGCATTATGTCAATACGCCTTAAACATTTTTTGAAGCATGTTCGAAACATTGCCTCGGAAATGTTTGCATGCATGTTTGAAGTATCTTTCATCGCAACATACTAAGAACCCGATACAGAATATGATTCATAGCATATATAATAATACTTCATTAACCCACTCAACACCGGTGTCATCCTTTTAACTTTATTCTGGCTACTATATTACGATTTAATTCAGTTTAAATAGGGACTCCATCAATAATCAGGTTTCGAACTATCTCACTTAACCCTTATATCCCATATCCTTCTTAAGATGCACACAATCGTGTAAATATAGCTGGAATGAAATTAAAAATACGTCGCCGGTACAGTAGGGGTAGGGTAGGGCATTATGACAAGCCTTCCACCTATAACTACCCTTCACAGCCATCTACGAGTTTCGTATGTTTAGAAGCATGTATCTAGTATGTTCCTGGCATTATTTCGGGTAATGTTATAGGCTGAGTTGAAGTCATATATTTCGGGGGCTGATGAGTGATTGATACTTCTAGAAGTTTGTGTGCTTGTTTTTTTTGGGGAAAAACTTATACTGTCTTGATAGCGTAATGCATAAAGGCGCGGAATTTCGTTTTGATCCTAGGTTCGAGTCCATGAAGTGCCACATGTATTTGTTGACTTCATTAATTGAGTTTAGAAGTAAAGTTGGTTGGTGAAAAAAATATGAATATGTGTTCTTCTTCTGTCACCTCCTGTTTTCCTTTCTCGTGGCTCTTGCTGATCCTCCCTACTCTTTTGTGGGGGTAAAGGCTGGATACTGACTGGTTGATGTTATAGGCTCCGTGTATACGGTGTCTTTGGCTATCGGTGAGCTATTGATTTTGACTGTACACTCGACCCCATTTAGGTTGTACAGAAACGTTTGGGTCCGGGGGGTGGGGGGCTGATACCCCTTTAACTGTCCTCATTACTGGACTCGGGGGAAGGGGGGGGAGAGAGAGAGAGAGAGAGAGAGTTATATAAGTGGACGGAGGGAGTTTAATAAGAATGGAACAGCGAAAGGAGGGTAACGGGAGGATAATAGCCTGTATTCTCAAAATATTTACGACATAACATCTCCCTATTATGTGCAGTTGAAGAAGGATCTGTGGTAGTAAAAAGGCTTAAGTGAGAGATAGTTCGAAGCCAATTAATTGTCAATTAATTAAGTTGCATAGAATAGACTTATAGTAGCTAGAATACAGTTATAAGGACGCCACCGGTACAGAAGGGGTTAAACATAGTATCTTGCCAGTCGACTTGATATCTTGCACAGATGATAATCAAAGCCCTGTCAAAATTAGGATTAATACTTTACAATATCTCATCTTTTCTAAGCTATATTCAATCTCTGACTTCGTAATGTAATTGAAAATTTTCCATTATTTTCAGTTTCCCTTCATATATAAACAGTCTAGACAAGATAGTAGAGGACAGCTATAAAAGACACTAGGATCAGGATTTCATGATTATATTATAGAAATACATGTTTTAGTTGTTATTTCATGATTATATTATAGAAATACATGTTTTAGTTGTTATTTCATGATTATATGATAGAAATACATGTTTTAGTTGTTATTTCATGATTATATTATAGAAATACATGTTTTAGTTGTTATTTCATGATTATATTATAGAAATACATGTTTTAGTTGTTATTTCATGATTATATTATAGAAATACATGTTTTAGTTGTTATTTCATGATTATATTATAGAAATACATGTTTTAGTTGTTATTTCATGATTATATTATAGAAATACATGTTTTAGTTGTTATTTCATGATTATATTATAGAAATACATGTTTTAGTTGTTATTTTTTATTTTATTTACTTTTTTAGACGCTGTGATTCCCGAGACCATGAGGTGTTTTTCAGGAATCGCTTGGTCAAGTTGCTCGGGCTTGACATCTTCCAATAACAGTTTGACAGTGCAGGCTCGATATACTCGCTATACTGACTATGCCACGGCTCGCGTATTACATAATTATAATGATCAACACATATATTCAGATGAAACGTGGTTATATAGAAAACAAACATACATTTCTGTCCGAGCATTCCAGCATGCATATATGAGGAGAAGGGGAAGCAAAATTCAGAAACATTGCAAGGGAAGGGATAGAGAGACAGAAAAGCAATAAAGGATAATAGTTAGAGGGGAAAGACAAAGTAGGAGAGTGGGGATAGGAAGGCGAGAAAGAGAGAGAGAGAGGGTTGGAGGAAAGGTTCAGGGGAGATGGCTCGTTTTCCTTGGTCCCCCTTCATTCTCATGTTTAGCCCTGTTAGCTTTCAGATTTTATGACGTTTGGCTCATTAGTTGATTTTAAGACCTTTCGCCCCATTTCTCTGTCAATATCAAGACTTCTTGTGGCATATAGGTGTCGATTTTATCCTGGCGAGCGATAGCGAACCTGTAATATAAGATGAAGCGCCCTTTGGTCGGGACATTTTTCTATCGAAATATGTACAAATCAATCTTGAAGGAGGGTTGGGGGGGGGGGGGGATTTAAGCTTGAAGGAGGTCTAGGGAAGTAACTATATATATATATATATATATACTGTCAATACTGTATATGAGGAAGTAAATACGCCCATCCCCCCTTAATTCGGAGTCACGTTTCTTCCCACTACAAATTTCCGCACAGTCAGCTATTCCGAGATAGAAATACACCATTGGGAATATAATTACGCATTTTTTGCCCGTTATTCGGGTTACCATTAGACTATTTTGTGCAATTTGGGATGGATCTCTTTGAATGAAACAGGTAAAATACTATATCAGTTAAATCTTTCAGTACGAGTGACATCTTTTTGTTTTGATTTCAGCTGCATTTAGCTAATTGTGTAAAGCTTAAGGGGAGGCTGGCCGTTTGTTTGGTCTATTAATTCATTTATTCATATATTGTTTTAGTTTCCTCCCTAGACCTCCATCAAGCTTAGAAAAACACCCCCTAGACCCCCTTTCAAGATAAATTTGTACATTTTTCGGTAGAAAAATTTCCCGGCCGAAGGCCGGTTTCTCTAAAAATTGCAAGATCGCTATCGCTCGCCAGGAAATATTCGACACTTAAATGGCACGAAAGGTCTTAAAATTGACAACGAAATGAGGCGAAAGGTGTTAAAATCGCCAAATGAATGGACCGAAGGTCTTATAATCTCAAAAGTAGTGGGGCTAAACATTAGGGAGAGGGGGTCCAGAAAAACGGTCTGCCTCCCCTTAAGAAAGACATATGATAGCTAAAATAATCCCCTAGGTGTTGACCGATCACTTTCTCCTCCATTATGAAGAAACATTTCAATCTTGTTATTCTAAAGATCAAAGTAAACATAAAACATAGAACAATCCAGCAACTAAACACGATAACACTCAATGGATAACACTCAGTTGGTGGGCTGACCCTTTGTCAGAGTGAGGGTTGGTGTCCTCTACTTCCCATAGCCCCTTCTATCTTTTTCTCCCTCTGCATCTCTTATTTTTTCAAATGGCGTAGGGATGCGGCGACCCCAACGCCCGCCACTTTCTGGTGCAGGTAGCCTCCTCTGTGGTGGAGGGGTGAGAAATTTCCACCACCGCTTTTCTCCGGCGAGACGTAGAAGTCGGCTAAATGGGATCGGAGGCGGGGGCCTGGTATCCTTCTCCCCTTAAATATATCTACCAAAATAACGAGACAGAGATAGGGGCGAGGGAACGCGTTCGTGGTCCCGGACCCTAAGAATAGGAGCTTTGAATGTGCGTGGATGTAGTACGAATGAGAAGCGAGAGGATATTGGAAGGTTATTTGAAAGAAGGAAGTATGATGTGCTTGCACTGAATGAAACAAAGATGAAAGGAGAGGGAGAAGTGGATTTTGGAAACGTGATAGGTAGAAAGTCTTGAGTAGACGAGAGAGTCAGGGGGAAAGAAGGAGTGGCTATTATTGTGAAGGAGGAGTTGAGAGAGTTTATAAAAGAGTGGAAAGAGGTATCATCAAGGCTAATGTGGGTGCGAATGCGGTTTAAGGGTGAAAGGTGGGTTTTTGTAAGTGCGTATGGACCAGGAAGTGAAAGAGAGTTAGACGAGGTAGAGGGTTTCTATGGGAGGATTTGAGAGATTGTCTACAGGGGTTTGATGAAAATGAAAATGTTATAGTTTTATGGGACCTAAATGCTAGGGTAGGAAATGAGCCTGTTGAGGGAGTCATCGGTAGTTTTGGTGTGGATGGTGTAAACGAGAGTGGAGAAAGACTGAAAAATGTATGTGAAGAGTCCAGATTGAGCGTAGGTAATACGTTCTTCAAAAAAAGGCGTATACACAAGTACACCTGGCATAGACTTGTGAGGGGAGAGATTGTAGAGAGGGCATTGATGGATTATGTGCTGGTGACAAGGAAAAGATTGTGTAGACTGCTGGATGTGAATGTGATGAGAGGTGAGGCAGAGGGTATGTCAGATCATTACCTGGTGGAGGGAAAGCTAAGAGTTAAAAGTTACAGGAGAATAAGAGACAAGCGTGAAGTAAGAGAGGTAATAAAAGTTAGTGAGTTAGAGAAGAGTGCAAAAGAGAGGGAGTACAAGGAAAGGTTAAATGAAAAGTGGATGGAGAAGAGAGAGAAGTAGAGGTTGAATGGCAACAGTTTAAGGAAGGAGTGAAAGCAAGTGCAGAGGTAGTATGCGGCAAAAGGAAAGTAGGAGGCAGAGGTATCAGGAAGGGAAGCGAGTGGTGGAATGATACGGTGAGAAAGGCAGTTAAGGAGAAGAGACAGTGTTTTGAGAGGGTTGTTGTTGTTGTTCCCTAAGCTGCCTGGCCGAACAGCCCCGAGGCTGTTACAGGATGGTAGTGTTGAGGTATGGGAGAGGTACAAGGAGAAAAGGAGAGTGGCAAAACGGAAAATTAGAGAAGCGAAAAAAGATGCAAACGAAAGGTGGGGCCAAAGGCTGAGTGAGAATTTTGAAGAACTAAAGAAGATGTTCTGGAAGGAGGTAAATAAAGTAAGGAAAGGAGGACAAAAGAGGGACGAGTCAGTGAAAGATGAAAATGGAGAATTACTAGTGGAACCAGTTGAAGTGAGGAAAAGATATGCCGAGTATTTTTAATCTTTGTTAAATACAAGAGATGGAAGAGAAGCAGTGATTGAAGCAGAGGGGGATGGAGATAGGTTACCCAGGCCACCCAGGTGGCAGGGAATGAATTAAAGGATTGAGGAAAATGAGGTGAAAGAAGCAGTGAAACAAATGAGAGCGGGAAAAGCAGAAGGTTTGGATGGTATTGCTGTGGAGTGTATAAAGAAGGGTGGAGATGTGATAATAGATTGGTTGGTGAGACTTTTCAATGTGTGCTTTGTTGTGTCAATGGTACCAATAGACTGGAAGAGTGCATGTATTGTGCCGTTGTACAAGGAGAAGGGAGATCGGCAGGAGTGTTCAAGTTATAGAGGTATTAGTTTATTGTCAGTGGTTGGAAAGCTGTATGGCAGGGTGTTGATAGAGAGGATAATAAAGTGTACGGAAGTTGCAATAGGAGAAGAACAGTGTGGTTTTACTAAAGGAGGGGAAGAGGGTGCGTGGATCAGATGTTTGCAGTAAGACAGTTATGCGAGAAGTATTTAGAGAAGCATAAGGAGATATTTTGGGCTTTTATGGACTTGGAAAAAGCGTATGATCGTGTGGACCGTGAAGCAATGTGGAAGGTGTTAAGGATTTATGAAATAGGAGGAAATTTGTTAGAAGCAGTTAAGAGTTTTTATGAAGGGAGCAGAGCATGTGTGAGAGTAGGAAATGGTGAGCTGAGTGAATGGTTTGAGGTAAAGGAAGGTTTGCGACAGGGTTGTGTAATGTCACCATGGCTGTTTAATATGTTTATGGATGCTGTGGTGAGGGAGGTGAAAAGGAGAACTATGGGAAGAGGATTGGGTTTAGTAGGAAAGAATGGTAGAGATTGGGAGTTGAATCAGTTGCTGTTCGCTGATGACACAGCATTGGTGGCGGATTCTGATGAGAAACTGCAGCGGGTAGTCAAAGAGTTTGGTGTGGCTTGTGGAAGGAGGAAACTGAAGGTGAACGTCAATAAAAGTAAAGTAATGGTGTGTAATAGGGGAGAGCATAGGGTGAATCTAGATATGAGGCTGGATGGGGAAATATTGGAACAAGTAGAGTGTTTTAAATATCTAGGAGGAACGATAAGCAGGAGTGGAGGTAAAACAGAGAGTGTGTGAAGGAAGGAAGGTTTTCGGAGCAATGGAAAGTATGTGGAAGACGAGAAATCTCGGAGTGAAAGTAAAAAGTGCACTGTATCAAGGAATTGTTGTGCCAACAGTGATGTATGGGGCTGAGACATGGGCTCTGAAGAAAAAGGAGAAAAGAGGGCTGGATGTGATGGAGATGAGCTGCTTGAGGAGTATGTGTGGAGTTACTCGTAGAGACAGATTGAGGAATGAAGAGATACGTAGGAGAGTGGGGCAGCAGGAACATTTGTCAGCCAGAGTGGACAGAAGGGTGCTGAGCTGGTATGGTCATGTTGAACGAATGGGAGATGAAAGGCTTACAAAGAGAATATGTGAGTCAGGTACAAGGGGAGATAGAAGGGCAGGAAGACCCCCATCGAGATGGAGAGACTGTGTAAGAAAGGCTTTGGATGATAGAGGAATGACTATAGATCAGGCAGGGGAAGTGGTGGTGGACAGGAGTGAATGGAGAATGCTTGTGAATAGTTGAGTGAACACGTGGTCATTTGGAGTAAGGGGTCGGGCGTAAGTTGGACTAGATAATAGTCCATCAAGCGCCTGGCCCGGGGAGACGATTAATATGAAGGGTGTGCCTGGAAGTGTGGTGGGAGGGCTTGTGGCTTTGGCTCCGCTGCATGTCTGCCTGCCGAGATCGGAACCTCTCCGGGTGGTCAGGGGCCGGGGGAGTGCTGGAGCGACCTTGGTAACCCTGGTCTCTGGGTCTTCTCCTGGGTGACCTGGATGTGTGTGAGTTTGTGTTTTTTATCTGTGTTTATTTTTTGTTTTATGTTGTTTTTGTGTTTTCCCTGTTCTTGCTCTGTCTTGAGTCGGCTACCCCCAAAATGGGGATTGGGCCTGAGCATATAGATAGATAGATAGATAGAGTTCTTTAGATAATTCATTTTACATACTGTATATACATACTGCATACATAGAGTAAAATATTTGTTATCAGTCTGCACACAATTTACCTTACAAATTGCTTGCAGCTTGTCCTCAGAGACAAGTGTGCTTGTTTTGAGATAAGAATGCGCCCGAGAAATAATAGAAAAATAAATTGGTACGAGCATCACTGTGGCAGGAAAATAAATGAGCGAACGTAATTAGGCGATCAAAATGGATGCGGGAAGAAAACGCTATATATGAAACACTTTAAAATATACACGGCCATCATTATCATCAGCCTGAATTAGTCCACTGCAGGACAAAGGCCTCTCCCAAGCGCTTCCGCTCTAACGGGTGAGATATTAGCCTATTCCATCCCACCCCAGCAAACTTTCGGATCTCATTTCTCAATAGGGTTCTCTGTCTACCCATTCCTCTAGCTCCATCTCTAGGTTCCCATTATGTTGTTCTGTATCTGTTATAATTTCGTATATATATATATATATATATATATATATATATATATATATATATATATATATATATATATATATATATATATATATATATATATATGACCTGTCTAGGACCATTTCCTCCTATAAACAGTAATTAGAATATCTTCCACTGTTGTTCTCTTATCAAAGAGGCTCTCTTCTTGTCTCTCTAATGTATGCCTAATATTATCCTCTCCATTCCTCTTTAGGCACTCCTAAGTTTACGTTTTAGACACTGTATTCTACTCTAAGTCCATAAATTAGTATAGGGAGATCACATTTTTGTCTATTTTCCTTTTTAATCAAAAAGAGTTAGCTTACGTTTTGTCATAGAGCTCTGTTTACCATAAAATTATGCACTCCATCCCATGCCTATCCTATACTTCGCTTGATTTATATAGTGATCTGGGCTTGCTTGTATAACCTTGCCTAGGTATGTTTTCTTCAATTGATCGTATCACCTTATCTTCTATCTGTATTTGTTGTGGTTGCACAAGATGATTAAACATAATCTTGTGTTTCTGTTTTCGATTTATATCCTTTAAGGATTTTTTCTGTTTTAATCTTCCATAATTTGTTGTAACCTTTTTCCTGAGTCGCTGATAAGAAACAGGTCATCAACGAATCGGAGGTTGCTTAGGTATTCTCCATTAACATTAATTCCCATGTTGCCCTTTTGGTGAAATGTTATCGCCCTGTCTTGCCCACTCCTTAATATTGGTATTTTCTAAATGTCCTTGTGTTCCTCATCAGTATTAATGATATGACAAATATGATAAATATTAAGGTTTTTAAACCCTACTATGGTTAGGCTCATTTTCATACAGAACAATTGGTGCTCCTTTTCTATCAAATAAGCCATTTCCACTTGTACATACACTGACAATTCCGTCTATATAGGCCCACTGTATCTCACATAAAACCCTCACTACATTTGTCTGCCTCTCCTTTCATTGTCCGACTATGCTTATTACTTCCAAACATCTTCCGTTCTATATATCCTCCTCAGCCTTATTTTATTTTATGTTTATAAGTTATATATATTATACTCCAGGTATTGTCTACCTCTTTATTTCTAAGCCTGGTATGGACATAAGGGACACTTGTTGTATTATAGCACAGCAATGATCACAACAAGTTATTGACCCCGCTTGTAAAGACAATAGCAGAAGGTCTAGTAAATGAGGAGAGGGGGGGGGGGGGGGTAGACAGGCTATAGCGATAGAACATCATATATTACATACCATACTGAAGGTAGGTGAGGATATATGACTTTAGTAATAGGCCTATATAAGTGTAGGGAGATGCAAGGGTAAACATTTAAATGCCTGGCATCCAAAACGAAGAGGTTATGTGAGGTAGTTACTTATGTGAGGTAGTTACTTATGTGAGGTAGTTACTTATCTATGTAGGAAGAAAAACATAGAAATACGTGTATAATACAGTACACTGGGAGATACAGTTAACGTTAAAGAGAAAGAGATGAACACCGTTAATGATAATGTTTTAAGGGGCGATGGGCCGATTTTCTGGACAACTTTCTCATGTTTAGTCCTATTAGTTTTGAGATGTTTAGATGTTTTCCCCATTAGTTAGGTGATTTTAAGACCTTTCGCCCCATTTATTCGTCAATATTTAGACCTTTCGTGCTATTTAGGTGTAATTTTTTTCCCTGGCGAACGATAGTGAGCCTGTAATGTTGGAAGAATCGGCCTTCCGCCGGGACATGTTTCTACCGAAAAATGTACAAATTAATCTAGAAGGGGGATCTAATGGATGTTTTTGTTTTAAATTGATGGAGGTCTAGGGAGGAAACTAGAAACAATAATGAATACTGCAAAAATCGCCTAAAAAGTGAACCATCCCCCCTCAATAAACATGCAGTCCTACTCGTTGAGGTCATTGTATAATTGCAGCTTTTGTTGGCTCTACATTAGTACACTGTCCAATCCTCCTTTCCACATTATAGTGTACATTCTGGTATCCACACCAAACGTTCCCATATTCCAGGATACATTTTTGAAAATAAACACCAATTTACTATTTAGTTAAACTGTACATTATAATTTTAGTTTTGTGATGATTACAGTAATAATTAATGTCGTCTTATATATCGATACTGTATGTCTCTTGGTTATATTTTATTCCTTTACCATAATCCTACACTACCCTCTCCCTTCCCTCAACATTGGCAGTCACACGTGCAGTTATTTGGTCTGGGTGTCATTCATAAGTAAGCGGGAAACTCATGTAATGTTTAGGAGACATGCCGGCCACTGTCCACACACTTCCTATTATATCATATACATGCGAGGACAGAGCGTCAGGATTGTTATTTATTTATGGTTGCATCGTGTTTATTTTGTTTATAATATATTTCGTAATTAAATGTTTTATATTATTTGATTGCATAGTACTTTTTTTCGTTTTTCTGTGCATTTGTTAGTAAGGAATAGTGACGGAGAGGGAAAAGTAGTGCTTATCGAGTTGGAGAGACTATTAGAGTATTATTCTTCAACAATACAAAAATCAACCCTTCATCTTCTCTCAATGTTCTCGGTGTCTCTTTTTCTTCTGCTCTCACTTGGAAAGACCATATTACCAGTCTCGCTAAGGCAGCCTCTTAGAAGCTGGGTGTGCTCAACCGCCTCAAGGGGTTCTTTATCCCTGCGCAGTTTCTTGCTCTGTACAGGGGCATAGTGTGTCCTTGTATTGAGTATTGTTCACATGTGTGGGGAGGATCCTCTCACACCGCACTCCTAGACAAAGTAGAAAGGAAAGCAATTCGTATCATTAACTCCCGTCCACTCCTCAACTCTCTGCAATCTCTCTCTCTTCGCCGCAATGTTGCGTCTCTCTCGCTTTCTATCGCTACTACAATAATCAGTGTTCTTCGGAGCTTTCCCAGTGTATACTACCTTCTCTACGTAGGGTACGTATTATCTGCCTTGCAACAAAATCCCACCCCTACTCTGTGCGGCTCTCCAACCCAAGAGTGAAACGCTATTATCAGACTTTCTTCTATTCAACTGCTGAGCTCTGAAACTCTTTCCCTCTTCCTATGACTTAAATTGCTTCAAACTCTGTGTGTCCAAGCATTTTAGCTCGAACGTCTCTTGATTTCGGCCCTGTCACTCTTTGAAATCTGGGGGAGGCACTCGCTGCAGGCAGTTATGCCTTTTGTCTCCCTCATTCACATAGAAAAAAAAATAGGCTTGATGCGATAATATTAAAAAGTACCGTGAGGATTTGTGTCCCCTGTCTCACATATACAGTATATCTACATATCTGTAGATTATATATTATATTTCGCAATCGATATTCCTCGTGGTGAAACATGAAATCCCACTATCGAGTAAGTCTTTATAAATATGATTAAAACTAACGTTAAAGTGTCAGGTACCTAGATATTTTGCATAATGACTAATAAAGGTATGCATGAAAGAATGAACTAACTACGATACATCTGCCAGATTATATTTTAACATATCTCTATCTCTCTCTCTCTCTCTCTCTCTCTCTCTCTCTCTCTCTCTCTCTCTGAGGGTGATATATAAGGCTGGATATGTAGGAGGAAATATACTTGGTAAAGGAGGAAATTGGTTTGAAGACCGGGAGGGAGGGAAGAACAGTGTGTGAGTGACGGTCGTATTCTAAAGATTTACTACAGTTAAGGGCACAGTGGCTGTTTGCTTGGTCTATTAATTCATTTATTCATATTTTTTCTTTAGTTTCCTCCCTTGACATCCATCAAGCTTAGATAAACACCTTGACCCCACTTCAAGATCAATTTAGTTTCCTCCCTAGACCTCCATCAAGCTTAAAAAACACCCCCTAGACCCTCCTTCAAGACAGATTTGTACATTTTTCGATATAAAAATGTCCCGGCCAAAGGTCGATTCCTCCTAAAAGTACAGGCTCGCTATCGATCGCCAGGAAAAAAATCGACACCTAAATGACACGAAGGGTCCTAATATTGACAAAGAAATGGGGTGAAAGGTCATAAAATCTCCAAACTAATGGAACCAACGTCTTAAAATCTCAAAACTAGTGGGGCTAACCATTAGGGAGAAGGGGGTCCAGAAAAACGGTCCTAATATACCATCCATGATGAACGAAATAAGTAGAAATAAAAGGTTAGCTTAAGGGGAGATCTCCACTTGAGGGATTTTTTTCTTGACCCCATTCTCCCTCATGTTTAGCCCCATTGCTTTTGATATTATAAAATGTTTGCCCCATTAGTTTAGCGATTTTAAGAACTTTCACCCCATATTAAGACCTTTCGTGCCATTTAGGTATCGATTTTATCCTGGCGAGCGATAGCGAGCCTGTAATTTAAGAGGAACCGGCCTTCGGCCGGGACATTTTTCTACCGAAAAATGTACAAATTTATCTTGAAAGGGACTCAAACGGGTGTAATTTTAAGGTTGATGGAGGTCTAG
>JBAKBP010032539.1:0-23025 GCA_037953745.1 Lithodes maja
ATTGTTATATGTATAGTGTTATTGTTATATGTAGTGTTATTGTTATATGTACAGTGTTATTGTTATATGTACAGTGTTATTGTTATATGTACAGTGTTATTGTTATATGTACAGTGTTATTGTTATATGTATAGTGTTATTGTTATATGTACAGTGTTATTGTTATATGTACAGTGTTATTGTTATATGTACAGTGTTATTGTTATATGTATAGTGTTATTGTTATATGTACAGTGTTATTGTTATATGTATAGTGTTATTGTTATATGTACAGTGTTATTGTTATATGTATAGTGTTTTTGTTATATGTACAGTGTTATTGTTATATGTACAGTGTTATTGTTATATGTACAGTGTTATTGTTATATGTACAGTGTTATTGTTATATGTAGTGTTATTGTTATATGTATAGTGTTATTGTTATATGTATAGTGTTATTGTTATATGTACAGTGTTATTGTTATATGTATAGTGTTATTGTTATATGTACAGTGTTATTGTTATATGTACAGTGTTATTGTTATATGTACAGTGTTATTGTTATATGTACAGTGTTATTGTTATATGATAGTGTTATTGTTATATGTATAGTGTTATTGTTATTATGTACAGTGTTATTGTTATATGTATAGTGTTATTGTTATATGTACAGTGTTATTGTTATATGTACAGTGTTATTGTTATATGTACAGTGTTATTGTTATATGTATAGTGTTATTGTTATATGTAGTGTTATTGTTATATGTACAGTGTTATTGTTATATGTACAGTGTTATTATTATATGTATAGTGTTATTGTTATATGTACAGTGTTATTGTTATATGTACAGTGTTATTGTTATTCTTAGTAGAGAAGAAAATCATAGTACGAGATGATTCGCCCTGGTATAGCACTCCAGTTAAATTTCTTAGAAGAGCGCGTAGAAGAGCTGAACGTGAATGGCGGAAAAATAAAACAGACTCTACATGGTTGCAATATCCGTCAGCCAGAAGAGCTGTGGTCCACAAAATCAAAGATGAAAAGAAAGTGTATTATCAGGGAAAAGTTGACTCGTGTGGTAACGACCAGAGGAGGTTGGCTTCAATTGTAAACAGTTTACTTGGAAAAACAAGAGTCAGCTTAAGACCTTCTGTACCCGATGCCGAGTTGGCTGCCAACTTTGTGGCATTTTTTGCTGGCAAGATAACTCGCATAAGACAGGAACTGGATGATGCTTCTGTTGGTGAAGAACTTTCAGTTGTACTCCAACCCCGACACATTCCTAATAATGTCCTCTCATCCTTTCACTCAGTAGAGGTGGACATGATCTCGTCCTACATAAGAAACCTCAATAAAACATTTTGCCCGTTGGATCCCATAAATGTTTCCAAGCTACCAAGAGTCTATGATCACACAGTTGAGTTTATTTCCAAAATAATTAATAAGTGCTTCTCTGAAGGTAGCTTCCCACATTCTGAAAAGCATGCACTACTCCCGACCTACTCTAAAGAAACCTGGACTTGATGTTGAGAACATGTTGAACTATCGTCCTGTCTCCAACCTGTCCTTCATATCAAAGATATTAGAGCGTGCATACTTGACCAATTACAACCACTACTTCAGCAGAATGAAACTATCCCAATTTTTCAGTCTGCTTACCGACAGCATCATTCAACTGAAACAGCATTGATTAGAGTACATAATGATCTAGTTGAGAACATTTGCAATGGTGTGGCCTCACTATTGGTCTTGCTTGATCTCTCTGCGGCTTTTGACACAGTGGATCACGAGTTGTTATTGAGTGATCTTTATGATTGTGGTGTGCGTGACTCCGCTCTCTTGCTTCTTGGGTCGTACTTGTCAGGTAGATCCCAGAGTGTGATGGTAAATCAAGTGGTCTCGGACTCGACACCCCTGCAGTATGGTGTTCCGCAGGGATCAGTTTTAGGTCCTATCCTATTTATAATTTATATTAGCAGTTTGTCTCTTCTGCTTCGTGCACATAATGTCACCTTTCACTTTTATGCAGATGACACCCAGATTTATGTGAGAATCACAAATATAGTTGATATACGGAGTAAGATGGAATTGTTGATGTCTGATATCAAGAAGTGGATGAGAGCGAGAAAACTTAAACTAAATGATGGTAAAACTGATATTCTCATCATCCGAGGAAATAGAAGAGCTGATGATATACGTAGGTGCCCTCTCCATCAATGTGGGTGGATCTCAGCTGCGACCGGCCAACTCTGTTCGAAATCTGGGTGTATATGTGAACTCCCGATTAGATTTCCAAAGAGCATGTAAACCAGATAGTTAAAAGTTGTTACTTGCACATCAGAAATCTCTATTTGGTGAAGCCGTTTATAACCAGACGTTGCCTCCTGACGTTGGTTCACTCATTGGTCTTCTCTCGTGTTGATTATTGCAATGCCCTGTTGGTGGGTCTTCCAAATTATATTTTGAAGAAAGTTCAGTCTGTTCTTAACAGGGCCACAAGACTAATTTTTGGGTGTTCCACCTAGAACTCCTACTACATCTCTTCACATAGAACTGCACTGGCTGCCAGTAAGAGCAAGAATAGAATTTAAGTTGTGTTTGGTGACTTTTAAGGTTCTCAAATTTGGTGAGCCTAGGTACCTTGCGGAGCTGCTCAGGCGCCCACCGGCACACCATGGTGTAGTTGTGCGTCATGACAATGACCCTTTTCGTCTTGATGAACCAAGGGCTTTCCAGCAGTCTTCTTTCTTTGAGAGGTCATTCTCCTACATGGCTCCGAGGTTGTATAACAGGTTGCCGCTGTCCATGAGACAACTGAGTTCTGTTGAATGCTTCAAGAGACAACTTAAGACTTTTCTCTTTGAGAGAAGCTATGATCTTGAGAGAGGTGTCATGACAGATGGCTATAGAGTTTAGGCTATTTTGCCACTGCTAGTGATTGTTAAATGTGTGTTGTATATAAGCCTTCTTTTGATGCATTGATTTTTGTTCTTTTTTCTTTCTCTTTTCGAGCGCTAGTGAATTCTTAGGAAAAATTGGCGCTTATGAGAAATAAGTAACATGCTTCTTATTATTATTATTATTATTATTATTATTATATGTACAGTGTTATTGTTATATGTACAGTGTTATTGTTATATGTACAGTGTTATTGTTATATGTATAGTGTTATTGTTATATGTACAGTGTTATTGTTATATGTACAGTGTTATTGTTATAATTATGTACAGTGCATGGAGGAAATAGTGAGGTCGTGTATGACTGTTGGGAATATGTATGAATGTACAGTATTACTAAATAAATATGTCAAGAAGTGTATGAATGTACTGTATGTAATACATAATATTATGTATTTATATGAGTAAACAAAATATATGTTTTCGTATACCGGTACGTAAACAATTATATATATATATATATATATTGTTTATATATCAGAAGGTTAAGTAAGGTAGGCATTACAACTTTGATTTATAACTATCCTAAGCTGAATAAAATCGTCTACTAAAATCTATCATCACTCCCAACACCCACAATTTATTTTTAAAATTCTATACTAACCCCCACCATCTATTCCAAACCCCACAATCTGTCTATTCTAACACCCCCACAATCTTTCCCAACACCCACAATCTATACTAACCCCCACCATCTATTCCAAACCCCACAATTTAGCCTAGCCCCAACCATCTATTCTAAAGCCCCACACGCTATTCTAACCCCCACCATCTATTCCAAACCCCACAATCTGTCTATCCTAACTCCCCCACAATCTCTCCCACCATCCAACGTTCCACACTGGGTCGTTTAATCAACATAGGAATTTGTAGTGAGTGTGGGGTATTGTTAACCCTCACTCATAGACACATGGTATACTGTATATATATGTGTGTGTGTGTGTGTGTGTGTGTGTGTGTGTGTGTGTGTTTTTTTTTTTTAGCTCTATTCATATAGACACATGGGGTATAAATATAAATGTGTGTAGGTGTTTATTATATATATTTATTTATATATATTAATTATATATATATATATATATATATATATATATATATATATATATATATATATATATATATATAATTATATATATATATATTTTTTTTTTTTTGGATACGAGCCAAAAATGTAATGTTTTCGAGTATCATATCGTAGGAACTGACAAGACGCTTTCATCTAAATCCATCATTGGCATTAATTAAATCATATTGATAAATATTCATAACGAAAATGAAGAAGAACACAACACAACAGACAGACAACGACAATCACATACGCTCCTCAACTTGACATGCGGAGATAATTATACAAAGGCCAAATATCAAATTAGCTTATAACAAAAGGGGGTACGGTATGTTGGCTTTATGCATATTAAATAAGCTTATAACAAAAGGGGGTACGGTGTGTTGGCTTTATGCATATTAAATAAGCTTATAACAATAGGCGGTACGGTGTGTTGGCTTTATGCATATTAAATAAGCTTATAACAAAAGGGGGTACGGTGTGTTGGCTTTATGCATATTAAATAAGCTTATAACAATAGGAGGTACGGTGTGTTGGCTTTATGCATATTAAATAAGCTTATAACAATAGGGGGTACGGTGTGTTGGCTTTATGCATATTAAATAAGCTTATAAGAAAAGGCGGTACGGTGTGTTGGCTTTATGCATATTAAATAAGCTTATAACAAAAGAGGGTACGGTGTGTTGGCTTTATGCATATTAAATAAGCTTATAACAAAAGGGGTACGGTGTGTTGGCTTTATGCATATTAAATAAGCTTATAACAAAAGAGGGTACGGTGTGTTGGCTTTATGCATGTTAAATAAGCTTATAACAATAGGAGGTACGGTGTGTTGGCTTTATGCATATTAAATAAGCTTATAACAATAGGGGGTACGGTGTGTTGGCTTTATGCATATTAAATAAGCTTATAAGAAAAGGCGGTACGGTGTGTTGGCTTTATGCATATTAAATAAGCTTATAACAAAAGAGGGTACGGTGTGTTGCTTTATGCATATTAAATAAGCTTATAACAAAAGGCGGTATGGTGTGTTGGCTTTATGCATATTAAATAAGCTTATATCAAAAGGCGGTACGGTATGTTGGCTTTATGCATATTAAATAAGCTTATAAGAAAAGGCGGTATGGTATGTTGGCTTTATGCATATTAAATAAGCTTATAACAAAAGGGGGTACGGTGTGTTGGCTTTATGCATATTTGATGGAATGTATAATTTGCGTCATTTAGAGTGGTAATATTGGCGCCAGTGATCCTCATCGTGTTAATGCTGCGGGAGGGATAAACTTTATTGGCGAGGTAGTAATGCGATCACCTCTGTGTGTGTGTGTGTGTGTGTGTGTGTGTGTGAAGAGAGATAAAGAGGGAGAAAATGAGATCATGTGCGTGTGTGTGTGTTCATTTACATTGGAGTGTGTGTGTGTGTGTGTGTGTGTGTGTGTGTGTGTGTGTGCGTGAAGAGAGATAGCGAGGGAGAAAATGAGATCATGTGCGTGTGTGTGTGTTCATTTACATTGGAGTGTGTACTTACTCTAGTTGTATTGCGGGAGTGAGCATGCTCGTTATTTCCCGCCTCCTATATGTGTAGGTGTTATATGTATCGTTGGAATGGCTGTGGATGTGTGTGTAGTCTGTATTTTTTAGCCAATTGGCGACATCGGAAACGAAGGCTTAGGGTGGATCTGTATGGTACCATTCTCACTATAGACGGTACCGTCTCGCCCGAAGGCTTAGGTAGCCATCAGCTTAGGTGAACCATATGATACCCATCTCGCCTTGTACCATTTTTGCCAACCCCAGATGGGACGTCACAACGTCGTCCACTTATTCCAGGTACCTATTTACAGCTAGGTGAACTGAGGCTAACACATGAAAGGAGACAAGCCCAATTTGTCTCCGCCCGGCGGAGTGTGTGTGTGTGTGTGTGCGTGAAGAGAGATACAGAGGGAGAAAATGAGATCATGTGCGTGTGTGTGTGTGTTCATTTACATTGGAGTGTGTGTGTGTGTGTGTGTATGTACATCTGTGTATTTAATGTGATCAGCTGAATGTGTGTGTGTTTGTACTTAATTGGGTTTAGTCATAATATATGCCTGCGTTTGTGTATGTACTGTGTGTGTGTGTGTGTGTGTGTGTGCTAACGAAGGATTAGGTATAACGTATTTCTGCGATATGTGTGACTGACTGTGTGTGTATGCTAGAGTGTGTATACTTTCGAGTATGTACGTATATGTGTGTGAATGCTTGAGTGTATGTGTGTGCAACTAAATCAACAATCCGACACAGAAATAGAGGAAGTGTGAAACATATTGCTAAGTGCTGTTGTTGCAGGCCCGACCACTAAAAAAATAAAAAAATAACTTGGACAAATATTTAGCCTGGAAATCCCAACTCACTGTGTTCGGAATAATAGCAGTGACTCGTAAGATTGTAGTGGTGTTTGTGGAAAGAAAGATAGAAAGATAGAGAGAGAGAGAGAGAGAGAGAGAGAGAGAGAGAGAGAGAGAGAGAGAGAGAGAGAGAGAGAGAGAGAGAGAGAGAGAGAGAGAGAGAGAGAGAGAGAGAGAGAGAGAGACATCGAGAGCGAGTACAAAGGAAGTCAAACAACAACAACAGGTGTTAGCAAGCTTTCAAGGTTACTTGGTCTCTAAATTACTGCTGTTTAAAGTGTCCAACAGTGGCTTAGAGTGGGTAAGGGACAATAGGAAAGGGAAGTACTGCCCTAGCACTAATGTCCCTGGCAGGGTTAGGAAATGTTAGTAGGGGACAATTTGTATTAATAACATAATACAGCTGTAAGTGATCGAGGACTATTTCCTTATTTCTGTACTTAAATGGCTTCTTAATATTTATAGCCTAATATATTTTGAGGTTTCTTCTCTACTTCAATGCACTGCTTGGAAAAAAAATAGATCACCGTTGATCAGAACACCCAAATCCTTTTCCAGGTCAATCACTTCCAGAGGCATTCTCAATAGCGAATTGTCTGGCTTGGGGTTTGCTTGGCCGATATGCATCACCTTGCACTTTTCCAACCAATGTAGGGTCCTTCACATTCACTCCAAGCTTAATGTCATCTTCAAACTTTGAGATCACACTTTACAAATATCGATGTCATTGACATTATATGATAACAAAAAAAAAAAAAAGTGGGCCAATGACAGTTCCCTGTGGACTTTCAGAGGTGACTGGAGTCCACAAAAAACCATTGAATACCACTCGTTGTTGTCTACCTGTTAGCCAACTTTCAATTCAATTTGTGACCTCTGTACTGATACCTAGTGTAGGCTACTCAGCTTTGACATTAGCCTACCATGAGGCACTTTGTCAAAAACTTGTTTAAAATCCAAGTAAAGAAATCCATGGATTTACTTTTGTCATGCTTAGGCCTACTTAGCATGTCGTGGACACATTCCAGTGAATTGGTAAGTCATGATCTGTGTCGCCTAAAGCCATGTTGGGAACCTGTAATTAAGTTGTAGATTTCCAGGTAGTCAACTATCTTCTGTACTATACTCTATTTCCAGGTAGTCAACTATCTTCTCTACTAGTCTATTTCCAGGTAGTCGACTATCTTCTCTACTATACTCTATTTCCAGGTAGTCAACTATCTTCTGTACTATACTCTATTTCCAGGTAGTCAACTATCTTCTGTTCTATACTCTATTTCCAGGTAGTCAACTATCTTCTGTACTATACTCTATTTCCAGGTAGTCAACTATCTTCTGTACTATACTCTATTTCCAGGTAGTCAACTATCTTCTCTACTAGTCTATTTCCAGGTAGTCGACTATCTTCTCTACTATACTCTATTTCCAGGTAGTCAACTATCTTCTCTACTATACTCTAGAAGGGTCACTAGATCTGTTGTTGCTTGATTTCCTTTGTACTCCTTTGTACTCTATTTCCAGGTAGTCAACTATCTTCTGTACTATACTCTATTTCCAGGTAGTCAACTATCTTCTGTACTATACTCTATTTCCAGGTAGTCTACTATCTTCTGTACTATACTCTATTTCCAGGTAGTCAACTATCTTCTCTACTATACTCTATTTCCAGGTAGTCAACTATCTTCTGTACTATACTCTATTTCCAGGTAGTCAACTATCTTCTGTACTATACTCTATTTCCAGGTAGTCAACTATCTTCTGTACTATACTCTATTTCCAGGTAGTCAACTATCTTCTGTACTATACTCTATTTCCAGGTAGTCAACTATCTTCTCTACTATACTCTATTTCCAGGTAGTCAACTATCTTCTGTACTATACTCTATTTCCAGGTAGTCAACTATCTTCTGTACTATACTCTATTTCCAGGTAGTCAACTATCTTCTGTACTATACTCTATTCGCTGTAAGTAGGCGAGAAATCATGACCTCTATCCTCTGTAACTCAAAAAGTGCTAAAGCAAATTGGCTGTAAATGTCCACATCTATTCCTTGACTGACTCTTCCCAAATGGCAGAAATATTAGCTCGATTACTCTAGTCGATTTTGAGTTATAGAGGTTAGAGGTCATGATTTCTCGCCTACTTACAGCGAATAGACTATAGTATCCCTTCTAAATGTTTTACTGTGATAGATATACGATAATGAGGTTCATGGTGAGGGCCTAAAATCATAATATCAGTACCATCCTATGAGAGGACTGACTGATAATATTATGGTGGTGACAATATTGGTATAGGGTGGTACTGTACCGGCTCTGGTCCATGTGATATAGTGTTGGTCAATATTACGTTCCTCTATATCTACCTATATATTCATTCATATATCTCCATATCTTCTATGAATATATATATATATATATATATATATATATATATATATATATATATATATATATATATATATATATAATATATATATATATATACCATTCTGCTATTTATCTAGTTATCAATCTTTATTGCATGTTTATAGTGTATCTGTATATAACACACACACACACTAACAATAACTACCACTCTCTCTCTCTCTCTCTCTCTCTCTCTCTCTCTCTCTCTCTCTCTCTCTCTCTCTGTATCTCTTTCCCCAGTGTGGTGAGGTCAGTGTTGGTGTCAATAATTTGCCCGCTAGGGGGTCAGAGGTCAACTGGGATAGATACACTCATAGATAGATAGATAGATGGGTAATAGATAGATAGACAGATGGGTAGATAAATAAGAGATATATATATATATATATATATATATATATAGATGGATGATGGATTAATAGATAGATGGATGGGTTGGCATATATATATATATATATATATATATATATATATATATATATATATATATATATATATATATATATATATATATATATACTGTATATATATATATATATATACTGTATACGGTATATATAGATAGATAGTTAGATACATAGATACAGATAGATAGATATATAGATAAATAATAAGATAGATAGATAGCTAAAATAAACAGATAATTAGGTAGATAGGTGGTTATACAGATTAGTATATAGATAGGTAAAACTTATAAGGAAGGCAGAAAGGGGGAATGAATGAATGAATGAATGAATGAATGAATGAATGAATGAAGGAAGGAAGTTAAGAAGGAAGGCACACGTAGTCAAAATTATATTATTTCTTAAGTAGCCCAAAAACACACATAATCAGTCGTTCAGTAGCATATGTGAAATTAATTGAATAGATAAACAAACTATCAATATTTAAATCTATCATAGTTTGTTACGAGAGAGAGAGAGTACAAAGGAGTACAAAGGAAATCAAGCAACAACAGGTCTAGTGACCCTTCTAGGCTGCTTGTCCTCCAAAACACTGAGGATCAAGTGTCCAAACAGTGGTTTAGAGTGGGTAAGGGAACATTGGAAAGGGAACTACTGCCCTAGAACTAATGTCCGTGGCAGGATTAGGAAGTTAGTAGGGGACAGATGGGTTAGTAACTGAGGGGGGTATACAATAAAGTTATTCATTTACAAACGCAGTCAGTCGCGGGTTTGATGCGAGATATTTGTCTAAGCGGAGTTTAAATGAATCAACGGTGCTGCAGTCTATAACGTCTCGGGGAAGCCCATTCCACAAGTTGACAACTCGATTGAAGAAGAAATTCTTAGATTCGTGTGAGTTAAAAGATTTACCAATAATTTTGCAACCGTTTCCCCGCGTGTAATTAGATTGGTCGATAGTGAAGTACTTACTACAGTTCATATTGTCGATGCCTTTGATGATTTTGAACACTTGAATTAAGTCGCCTCTTAATCTGCGCTGGGTTAAAGGAAATAGATTTAATTCTCTAAGACGCTCTTCGTATGGTTTGTTCTTCAGGCTAGGTATCATTTTGGTAACTCTACGTTGAACTCGTTCTAGCTTGTTTATATCTTTTTGGTAATAAGGGCACCAGGATTGAACGCAGTATTCCAGAAGAGGGCGGACTAAGGAATTGTAAAGGGTTAGGATAACATCTTTGGATTTATGCTCAAATGACCTGCCTATAAAGCCAATTATTTTGTTTGCCTTCTTAACAACTTCTGAACATTGTTGACTCGGTTTTAGGTTACTCGATATTGTTACTCCCAGATCGGTTTCTTTGTTTACATTCTTAAGCTGAGTGCCATTCATCGAATAGTTTGCTTTCTCATTTAGGTATCCGATATGTAGTACTTTACATTTATCCGCATTGAAACTCATTTGCCAAATTTGGGCCCAACATGACAATTTATCTAGATTGTGTTGCATATCGTCAACTTGTTCTTTTGAGAGTACGCTATTTGCAATTTTTGTATCGTCAGCAAATTTCGAGACTGTACAGGTGAGACCCTCATCTATGTCGTTGATGTAAATTAGAAAGAGAATTGGTCCTAGTACCGATCCCTGGGGTACCCCACTACTTACATTGGTCCATTTAGATGCCTTACCGTTTATGACTACTCTTTGCTTTCTGTCGCTGAGCCAATTTTCTATCCATTTCAACACACCGTCTTGTATTCCATGCGCTTTTAGTTTTAGCAGTAATCGTTTGTGGGGAACTTTGTCAAAGGCCTTTTGAAAATCAAGGTATATAATATCTACAGCTTTACTCTCATCGTAGAGGTTGAAGATATCGTGGAAGAAGTCTAAGAGGTTTGTTAAACAGGAACGTTTTTTACGAAAGCCGTGTTGAGTATCTTTAAGTAAGTTATTTGCCTCTAAGTGATTTACGAGTCTGTCTCTTATGACCGTTTCTAGCATTTTACATACAATTGAGGTTAAGCTAATTGGACGATAGTTACTGGGTAGGGATTTGCTGCCTTTTTTGAATATCGGTGTTACGTTGGCTAGCTTCCACTGATCAGGCATAGTCCCAGACTGCAAGGATTCATTGAATAGCAATGTCAGTGGTTTGGAGAGCTCATCCTTAGCTTCCTTTAGAACTCTAGGTGAGATTGTATCAGGTCCAGGCGTTTTATTTACCTTGAGTTTATCTAAACAATTCAATACTTCTCTCTCTGTAACGGTGATATTGCTTAGAACATCTGAATTATCAATCTGAATCGGCGATGGTGTAGGGATATCACTGAGGTCTTCGGTTGTAAAAACTGATGCAAAGAAGGTATTGAGGGCATTACTCATTTGTACTTCGTCTTTGGTGTATTCTCCATTTTCATCGACTAACGGTCCAACAGTTGAAGTAACTACTTTTTTCTTTCTGATATAACTATAGAATTCTTTCGGGTTTGTTTTACTTTGATTCGCAACATGTAACTCCAGGGTCTTTTTACTTTGCTTAATTAACTTTTTGGCTTTGCGTCGTAGCTCTACAAATTTCACCCGTTCTTCGTCATTTTGTGAGGATTTTAATCTATCATTAGCAAATTTTTTAGCAAGCAGACAGTCTGAAATATCTTTATTCCACCATTTGGGCTTATCATTTTGGCCTGGACGCCGTATTTTCGATGGTATGCAGTCTTGCACTGCCTTAAGGTAAGTGGTTGTGAAACACTCCCAAGATGTATTTATGTCGTTATTGTTAGTCAGAAAGCTCCAGTCAGTTTCTTTAAGTTTTGATTTAAGTTTATGAAAATTTGCTTTCTTGAAATTAGGGACTTTCTCAATGCTGCTATTTGATTTGTTACTAGTAAACTTTAAAGTGAAAGTTATCGTACGATGGTCGCTGTTACTGAATTCATCACCAACATTCAAATTCTCTATTAATTCTTCTTTTGTTGCGAGTACAAGGTCAAGCACATTATTACCACGGGTCGGAGATTGTACAAATTGAAAAAGTGAACTCTCTTGCAAGTTTGCATAGAGGTCGTGTCCAGAGTGTGAAGTAAGAATGTGAGTGAGAGACAGCGGGAGAGTGAGAGTGAGTGTGAGAGAGAGAGAGAGAATGAGATAGTGCAAGTAAGTGAGTGTGTGTGTGTGTGTGTGTGTGTGTGTGTGTGTGTGTGTGTGTGTGTGAGAGAGAGAGTGAGAGAGAGAGACAAATAGTGAGAGTGAGTGAGTTAATGAGAGAGAGAGACCGACAGAGAGTGAGTGAGTGTGAGTGGGTGAGAGTGGGTGTGTGTGTATTAAAGCCCTACCCATGTTTAATGTGAGGACAAGCGAATATCTCGACATATATTTTTTCCCCCCGATATGTTGACTCGGTACAGATGGGCCAATAAAGTCACGTCACAGCTGTCATTATGCCGGGCCTGCTGTGTTCTGTAGGTAGTAATGTCTGCCAGATGTTGATGATGTGCAAATGTCAAAGGGTATAATACAGTATATGAACTAGATGGTAAAAATCAAGGATATTTAAGAGTGTGTAAAAGGTATTATCAATCATTGGGTAAATTGATAGTGATTTACCTATACATCTTTATTACACATAGTTGTTTTAAGTTTTATCATATATATTGTTTTTTATTTCCTCCCTAGACCTCTATCAAGATTAATAAAAAAAATAAAAAAAACACCCCCAAGATGAAATTGTAAATTTTTCTGTGGGAAAATGTCCCGGCCAAAGGCCGATTCCTCCTAAGTTACAGGCTCGCTATCGCTCGCCAGGAAAAAAATGACACCTAAATGGGACGCAAGATCTTAAAGTTTACAAAGACATGAGGCGAACGGTCTTAAAATCGCCAAATTATTGGGGCAAACCTCATAAAATCTCAAAACTAATGGGGCTCTATCCCCATTAGTTCTGAGATGTTAAGACGTTTGCCCTTCTTCCTTATGTCTACCTAAGGAAGAAGGGGGTCCAGAATAAATGCCTCTAACAGCAATATACTTGTATAAGGATACATTATTATGGACACCTGAATGACCCTCTTCATACCCATAAGTGTTTACAGTAGATTCCCTTAAAATACTATGCCCTGTTCCAAATTTGTAGTCCAGTAATCGTAAACTCAAGGGGGGGGGGGGCTAGAGCAAATAGGCAAAGGTGTCTGTAAGTAGAAGTATGTGTCTGTGTATGTATGTGTGTGTGTGTGCATATATGTATGTATGTGTGTGTGTGTGTACGTGTGTCTGTATGTGTGTGTGTGTGTGTGTGTGTGCATGCATGTATGTGTTGTGTGTGTATCTACATGTGTGTATGAGTGTGTACACCTACTGTATACATATACCGTGTGCACATTATTGCCAGGAAGCCAAACGCCCACCATGACCAACTTGATTAAATTGACACACGTTTTTTTTTTTTTTTTTTTTTTTTTTTTTGGGGGGGGGGGGGGGTTATTTACTTTATCCGGGTGCAGTTTATATTGTTGTAGCTTATTTATTGTTCTATCAGCTCGTGTTGCTCCGGTTATTGAGGGGTTCGCGTCCGGGATTACGCTGCTCGGGGATGGGCGCAAATAGAAATGTATAGGAGAGAGAGTTCCGTCGAGTTACTTAGATATCCTGGCTACTACATAGGCCACTTGGTCACTCAGAGGTGATTCGGCCGGAAGAACTACCGGTAAGCCATATGTTACCTTACACCATAATCATCAACATCCTTAGCTTTCTGATTATTGACCTCCACCAACGAAACTAGACAGAACACCATCTCTCTGAAACCACTAACATTTAACCCCTTGAGGACCATGACGCGTTTTGACAGTTTGTTCTGGCTAGTAGTAGACGATTTTGTTCATACTATAGGAAAGGTATATGGAAGTCTGAGGGTTAAGGGGAGATATCCACTTGAGGGATTTTTTTCTTGACCCCTTTCTCCCTCATGTTTAGCCCCATTGCTTTTGATATTATAAAATGTTTGCCCCATTAGTTTAGCGATTTTAAGAACTTTCACCCCATATTAAGACCTTTCATGCCATTTAGGTGTCGATTTTATCCTGGCGAGCGATAGCGAGCCTGTAATTTAAGAGGAACCGGCCTTCGGCCGGGACATTTTTCTACCGAAAAATTTACAAATTTATCTTGAAAGGGACTCAAGGGGGTGTAATTTTAAGGTTGATGGAGGTCTAGGGAACAAACTAAATACCTTCCCTTAATCGAGATCGTCTTTGCCTTTACATTGCCCCCAGATCTTTCCTAAGCTGTGTCAGATCGTGTAGTGATAGCCGCGTCATGATCCTCAAATAGATGGTCTGTTTTTAGTTAATCATATAATTGTTGTAGTTAATCATATAATTGTTGTAGTTAATCATATATTTTTTGTAGTTAATCATATAATTGTTGTAGTTAATCATATATTTTTTGTAGTTAATCATATAATTTTTGTAGTTAATCATATAATTTTTGTAGTTAATCATATAATTTTTAGTTTCCTGGCTAGACCTCCATCAAGCTTAAAAGACACCCCGTAGACCCCCCCTTCAAGATAAATGTGTACATTGTTCGGTAGAAAAATGTCCCGGCCGAAGGCTGGTTCCTCTTAAAATTACAGGCTCGCTTTCGCTCGCCAGGAAAAAAATCGACACCTAAATGGCACAAAAGGTCTTAAAATTGACAACAAAATGGGGCAAAAGGTATTAAAATCGTCAAACTAATGGGCCGAACGTCTTAACATCTCAAAACTAATGAGGCTAAACACGAGGGAGAAAGTGGTCCAGAAAACCGGCCCATCTCCCCTTAACGTTTTCCGGATACGAAGACGCATTTCATGTTTATTTTCTGGCTATTTTTAGACGATTTTATAAAGATCATGGCGCATTTTATGAAGATCATGGCGCATTTTATAAAGATCATGGCGCATTTTATGAAGATCATGGCGCATTTTAGCAGTTTATTTTGGCTATTATTAGACGATTTTATACAGCTTAGGAAAGACCTCTAGCAATTAAAGGGGTAAAGTCGATCTCCGCTAATCTATTGACTCCCGCAGATCCTTCCTTTACTTAAGGGGATATTTTTAGTGTGTTTCCTAGACTTCCATCAAGCTTGAAATTACACCCCCTTCACCTCCTTTCAAAATAAATTTGTACATTTTTCGGTAGAAAAATTTCCCGGCCGAAGGCCGGTTCCTCTTAAACTACAGGCTTGCTATCGCTCGCCAGGAACAAATCGACACCTAAATGGCACGAAAGGTCTTAAAAGTGACATAAATGGGGTGAAAGTTCTTAAAATCGCCAAACTAATGGGGCGAACATCTTAAAATCTCAAAAGCAATGGGGCTAAATATGAGGGAGAAAGGGGTCAAGAAAAAAATCCCTCAAGTGGAAATCTCCCCTTAAGGTTCACTTTTTGGTCGATTTTGTTTTTCATTTATTCATTTATGTTTTCTAGTTTCCTCAACTAAATCTCCATCACACTTTAAAAAAAAAAAAAAAAAAAAAAAAATCCAATAGATCCCCCTTGTAGATGAATGTGTACATTTTTCGGTAGTAAAATGTCCCGGTTCTTCCAAAATTAAAGGCTCACTATCGTTCGCTAGGGAAAAAAATCAATACCTAAATAGCACGAAAGGTGTTAATATTGACAAAGAAATAGGGCATAAGGTCTTAAAATCGACAAAATAATGGAGCAAACGCCTTGAAATTTGAAAACTAATGGGGCTAAGCATGAGGGAGAAAGGGGTCTAGAAAACAACCCATCTTCCCCCCAATAAAATCGTCTAGTAATTGTGTGTATGTACAGTAGCGCTAATAAGTCATGTTTCGGCACCAAGTATGTTTCGATCAATAATTGGCAGCAATATCTAAGCTTCATTTCTTCATATCGAGTGAAATATACAAGCATGTTCCTACACTTACCCCTCCTATTCAACATCTGACAGACATCAATACAGCACAGGGCAAGCCAAACGTAATGACAGCTGGAACATGACTTATTAGCGAGACTGTATAATTATACTCAGGCACATACCCCATAGCTGGGGGAGGCCGACTCCGAGATAGAGGGTCCGGGACCACTTTCGCGTTCCCTCGCCACACTTCCGTCTCGTCTAGTAGGTGAATTTTACAATGGGAGGATTCCTATCCCCCTGCCCCAAGAAGGAAAAGTAGGACAGTAAAAGAGACAACAGAAACGGCTAAGGTTGGGTAGAAGCCAAACCTCACTCTGGATAAGACCAGCCCTCACCCAGTCAGAATAAATTGTCAAAATGCGTCAAATCCTCAAGGGGTTAAAGTGCTCGTTTTCTATGCATGCACGGGTAATATTAAGGTGGAACTTAAGTATAATATAAAAGGGAGAAATTATGAGGTTGAAGCCTGTCTTACTTCGAGATTGCATTGTCGGGATCTGCATGTACAGTATTGCATAGATTGAGAGAGAGAAAGACATGCAAGGGAAAACGATTAAGAGGAGATGAGTAGTTTTTCTGGTCCCCCTTCTCCCTCATGTTAAGTTAGTTTTCAGATTTTAAGATATTTGACCCATTAGTTTGTTGATTTGAAGACCTTTCGCCCAATTTATTTGTCAATATTAAGACCTTTCGTGATATTTAAGTATTGATTTTTGTTTCTTGACGAACGAAATTTCGCCCCATTCATTTGTCAATATTAAGACCTTTCGTGCTATTTAAGTATCGATTTTTTTTTTTTTTTTTTTTTTTTTTTCCCTGGCGAACGAAAGTGAGCCTGAAATTTTATAATATGCTGCCTTCGGCCGGGACATCTTTCTACCGAAAAATGTACACATTTATCTAGAAAAGGGATCTAATGGATGTTTTAGTTTTCTTTCTTAAAGTTTGAAGGAGGTCTAGGGAGGAAACTAAGAAAAAAATATGTATAAATATGAAATAATCGACCAAAAAATTAACCCTTTCCCCTTAAAAAAATATGTAATTGGATCAGTGAGTGGGTTATATATTTCGGTTGTCCTTTATCGTGATCATGTACTCATTAAGGAGGAGGTAGTTGCTTTTTCTCCCTCATGTTTCGCCCCATTAGTTTTGAGAGTTGAAGACATCCGCGTCTATACTTTTGGCGATTTTAAGACCTTTCGTGCCCATGTAAGTGTCCATTTTTTTCCTGGCGAGCGATAGCGAGCCTGCAATTTTGCTGAGTTATCAAAATGGGGACGTGACAATTGATCACTTGCGAGTTTCAGGCTATAAGGAAGTTGGAGCTGTAGACAACGATATTTACCAGAATTTACAGCTAAAATATGGTCGTAGAACATTAATAAAAAACACACACACACACACGAGGAAAATGGTAGGCAAGTTGATATTTTTTGTTTCGGTGTGTGTCCTGGGGAGCGTGGTGTGCAGGGGAGGGCCCAAACAGGTTTCATGTCCTCCCTTGCCCTCCTGTTCTCTACTAGGGAACTGGACGGGGGAAGCGGGGATCTCCACGGTCAAACTGGAGGTGAAGCGGGTTCGATCCATCGGGTTGCTCGTTACCTACGAGACCCAAGGGGATAAACTCGTTGGTCGCGCCCGAGCTGGCATAGACCCGGGCCTTCGATTCATCCAGGTACTTGATGGAACCGATCGCCGCCTGGACCTACTGATCACCTGCCACCGGGACCTCGTCTGGGTCACCGAACTGCCTTCTTCAGGATCCTTCCCCGCTATCACGTACTCGATAGCCAAGCGCAAGGCCCTCTCCTTGCAGGGCCCCACCAACACCAACACCACCACCACCATCATCTCTACTCTCAAGCCCACCAATATCCTCGTTAACGTGACCCTCTATCATAATGGGACTGTAGGTGGTGGGGACGATAGAAGGACTGTTTCGCTTTTAGCGGAAGACCAAGACCTCCCCTACAACCATTGAACACCCTCGATCCTTCTTCTATAATGTACTTAGGTTCCGGCATATCTTTCTTATCCTTAATTTTGATCCTGTCTTAGCGTTAACCATATGATGCATTTTCACACTTTATTCTGGGTACCATTAGACGATTTTTGTAGATTAGGAAGGGTATAAGGAAGTTAGAGGCTTAACACCCTCCATCTTTCTCCTCTAAAGTACCTTGGTTCCGGGTATCTCTCTCTTAACCTTACTTTTGATCCTGTCTTATCATTAACCCTTTTGAGGAGTAAGTATATGCGTTTTCACACTTTATTCTGGCTATCATTAGACGATTTTATGCAGATTAGGAAAGGGTATGAGGAAGTTAGAGGCTGAGTCGAGACCGCCTTTACCTTTTATACCTCCCACAGCTCCTTCCTAAACTGTACAACATCGTCTACTGATAGCCATAATAAACTGCCAAAACGTGTCATAATCTTCAAGGGGTTCAGATTTAAGGGGAGATATCGACTTGAGGGATTTTTGTCTGGACCCCTTTCTCTCTCATGTTTAGCCCCATTGCTTTTGAGATTTTAAGACAGTCGCCCCATTAGTTTGGCGATTTTAAGAACTTTCGCCCTATTTCCGTCAATTTTAAGACCTTTCGTGCAATTTAGGTGTCGATTTTATCCTGGCGAGCGATAGCGAGCCTGTAATTTAAGAGGAACCGGCTTTCAGCCGGGACATTTTTCTACCGAAAAATGTACAAATTTATCTTGAAAGGGGGTCAAGGGGGTGTAATCTTAAGCTTGATGGAGGTCTAGGGAACAAACTAAATACCTCCCCTTAAGCCACCTACTGTATACTATTGTCAAACATGTAAACCCGTGTATATTCTCTCGTATCTTGTTTTTGTTATGTCTTATATACTGAAGGGGAGATTTTCACTTGAGGGATTCTTTTCTTTACCCCTTTTTCCCTCATGTTTAGCCCCATTGCCTTTGAGATTTTAAGCCGTTCGCCCCATTAGTTTGGCGACTTTAAGAACGTTCACCCCATGTATGTCACTTTTAAGACCTTTCGTCCTAGGTTTCGATTTGTTTTCCTGGCGAGCGATAGCGAGTCTGTAATTTAGGAGGAACCGGCCTTCGGCCGGGAAATTTTTCTACCGAAAAATGTACAAATTTATCTTCAAAGGAGTCAAGGGGGTGTAATTTCAAGCTTGATGGAAGTCTAGGAAACACTAGAAACCTCCCCTTAAGTCCTCGATCCTCTTAACCCCTTGAGGATCATGACGCGCTTTTGACAGTATATTCTGGCTATCATTATACGTGTTTATACAGCTTAGGAAGGATCTGTGGGAATGAAAAGGGTAAAGACTTGTCTCGGTTAACCCTCTGACTTCCCTATACCCTTCCTTGTCTAAATAAAATCGTCTAATGATAATAGCCGCAATAAATTGCCAAAACGCTTCATAATCCTCAATGGGTCAACAAACAATCCTGTGAGCGATAGCGAGCCTGTAATTTTGGAGAAATCAGCCTTTGGCCGAGAATGTTTCTACCGAAAAATGTACAAATTTATCTTGAAGGAGGGTGTTGGGGGGTGGCTATATATTTAATAGATAAACAAAACACACTTGTTACATCTTACTATCCTCACCTCCAGCTATTTCCACCATCACCATTTCCACCCATCACCACACCTAATCTTACCCCCCTCACCCCCCACCCCCCACCCCCACCCCCACTCCCACCTGGTACCCATCACACCCAACTCATAACGCCAGCTGGTTCGGACCCCTCTCCCCTCTTGTCCACTCCCGTTAAATTTAAGCACTGCATAGTTTTAGTTAGCCTGCGCCGGGCTCCGTGTGATAGTGAGTTTTATGGAGGGGACGCTTTTTCTTATATTTGTTACCTTTATTTATTTATTTTTTTGTTTTCAATTTGTATATATAACTATTTTTGTTATTTTGTATAAGTATTGTTTCTATATAATTATATCGTTGAGTTTTATGGAGGGGACGCTTTTTCTTATCTATTTTTTACCATATTTTCTTTATATATTTTTATATTTTTATTTTAATATATATAGGTAAGTTGTTTATTTAATATTTCTGGGTTTTATGAGCGGGCGCTTTTTCTTATATATATTATACCATATTTCCTGTATATATTTTGTTTTTGACTATTTTTGTTTTGTATAAATGTTGTTTTTTTAAGTCTGTTTAGTTTTTGTACATAGGCTAGTTCTTTTTCTTATATTTTTTCACCACATTTCCTTTATATATTGTATAGTTTACTGTTTTTTTTTTTTTTTTTTTTTTTTTTTTTAATAATGTAGGCTAAGTGTTTTTGTTTAAATATTTATGTGAGTTTATTTGGGGGCGCTCTTCTTACCGTATATGGTTATTATTACAAGTTTGTATATGTTCAATTATTTCGCCTTTTTAATTGTTTGTTATTATTGCAAGTGGTTTTTTCATTTAGTTTTTGTTTTAATTGTTTATAATTACTACAAAGCAAATATATATAGTTTCCTTTTCTGTTTTTTGTTTTGTTTTTCCGTTTTTCATTGCACGCATGGTGATGGCACAATTAGGCACCCTCCTGATTTTTTTTTTAGCGATGGCAATTTTACGATTTTATTTCTGAAGGGGGAATGGGTTTCTTTTCTGGACCCCCTTGTCCCTCGTATTTAGCCCCATCAGTTGTTATGTTTTATGACGTGCGGCCCATTATTTTGGCGATATTAAAACCGTTTGCCCTATTTCGTTGTCAATTTAAGACCTTTCGTGCCATTTAGGTGTCAATTTTGTCCTAGCAAGCGATAGCGAACCTGTAATTTTAAAAGGAATCGGCCTTCGGCCGGGACATTTTTCTACTGAAAAATTTACAAATTTATCTTGAAGGAGGGTCTAGAGTTTTTTTTGTTTTAAGGTTGATGGAGGTCAAGCGAAGAAACTAAAAACTACATGAATAAATATATAAAAAATAGACCTGAAAATAGACCTGAAAATGTCCACTACCCCCTTAAGTGCCCTAACTTGGATGACGACACGTTATGACAGTCGTTTTCTGGCTATTATTATGCTATTTTATTAGGAAGAACTTGTAGGAGGTAGAGAGTTCAATACTAAGCCATTTTATTCAGATTAGGAGGAACGTGTGGGGGAGCTAGAGGAGAGACTAACAAAATTTAAAAACACAAAATGTATGAGTAAAAACATAGTGTCCCTGATTAATAAAAATATATATGAAAAGTCCCTGATTAAAAAAAAAAAAAAAATTTCCCCGATTTTATGACTATCCTAGTGGCATACGGTCATTTTAGCTTCGTTTTAACGGTAGTGTCGGTGATAGAATCTATAACTATGATGGTGATGGCCGAGGCGCCGGGTACCGAACGGGTTAAAAGCTTGTGCCTTGATTATGGTTTTATGGGGTGTCTAACTGGGACGTTGGAATGGTATCGAAATCGTTTTTTATGATGTTTTTTTTTTTCCGGGGTTCTTTCGAAATTTTCCCCCCTAGACTTCCATCAAGCTTAGAAAAACACCTCCGAACCCCTTTTCGAGATTAATTTGTTCATTTTTCGGTAGAAAAAGGCTCTGCCGAAGGCCGGTTCCTCCTAAATTGCAGGCTTGCTAACTCTCGCCAGGTTTAAATCGACACCTAAATGGCACGAACGGTACAACAATGTAAAAAGTAATTGGTGGGGTATTTATGTATGTACGTATGTATATAGTCAGGCACAATCCCCATAGCTGGGAGTGGATGACTCGAGACAGAGACCGAAAAGAAACCACATTTATAGTTCCAATTCTTAAGAGTCCGGTACCACTTTCGCGTTCCCTCGCCCCTTTCACTGTCTCGTCTAGTAGGTGAATTATATACGGGGAGGAGGATTCCTAGCCACCCGGCCACGGGTTAAGGGGACAGTGGCTGGTTTTGGATGAATGAGAATGACTAAGAGGGTGTACGAGAGCGAGGTGGAGGGACAGAGGGGGAGAGGTAGACCGAATATGAGGTGGAAGGATGGAGTGAGGAACTACATGAATGAAGGCGGTGCTGGTTGGGGGGAGGGG
This sequence comes from Lithodes maja, assembly GCA_037953745.1. Lineage (NCBI taxonomy): Eukaryota > Metazoa > Arthropoda > Malacostraca > Decapoda > Lithodidae > Lithodes > Lithodes maja. The sequence continues at coordinate 22,164 of JBAKBP010032539.1, forward strand.
CGTCGACTGACTGGGGACAGAGGTGCATGGGGGCGGTTCGTTCGTGGCCACCCCTTCGGGGATCACGGCGTCAGGCAATAGATAGATAGATAGATAGATAGATAGATTTAATCTTTAGTTTCCTCGCTAGACCTCCATCAAGCTTAGAAAAACACCACCTGGACCCTCCTTCAAGATAAATTTGTACATTTTTCTGTAGAAAAATTTCCTGGCCGAAGGCCGGTTCCTCTTAAAAGTACAGGCTCGCTATCGCTCGCCAGGAAAAAATTGTCGCCTAAGTGGTACGAAAGGTTTTAAAATTGACAACGAAATGGGGCGAAAGGTGTTTAAATCGCCAAACTAATTTCCTGAAAGTCTTAAAATCTCAAAAGTAATGGGGCTAAACACGAGGGAGAAGTGGACCAGAAAACCGGCTCATCTCCCCTTAAAAGCTTTTGCCTTGATGATATCCAGGTTTTACAGGGTGTCAAACTGGAGCGACGGAATGGTATCGATATAGTTTACGGGGTGTCAAACTGGAGCGACGGAATGGTATCGATATAGTTTACGGGGTGTCAAACTGGAGCGACGGAATGGTATCGATATAGTTTACGGGGTGTCAAACTGGAGCGACAGAATGGTATCGATATAGTTTACGGGGTGTCAAACTGGAGCGACAGAATGGTATCGATATAGTTTTGCATGATGGTTTTCTGGTTCGCTTGCCTGTATATTTTATGCACTTTTGTACAGTTGTAAAAAGAAGTCCTATTTCATCTCCCTCTAAAACTACTATATATCTAATATATATATATTATAATATTAATCAAATATATATGAATCAAACTTCTGTTACAGGCAATATGAGGTATATAGGTTGAAC
>JBAKBP010032540.1:0-23024 GCA_037953745.1 Lithodes maja
GATATAATTGTGTTTGGCATAACCCAAAGAGAACATGATCAAGCTCTTCGTTCGACACTGCAGCGACTAAGAGATAAGAATATAACACTGAAGAGGAGCAAATGTGAATTCAATAAACATCGAATAGAATTCTATGGCTATGTGCTGAGTGCTGATGGACTGTCTCCTGACCCGAAGAAAGTATCGGATATCAAGAATGCCTCAGGTCCTACAAATGAAAAAGAAGTAAGGAGTTTCTTGGGAATGACAAACTACTGTGCCTGCTTCATTCCTAATTTTGCAACTCTAACTAAACCTCTTCGTGATTTGACAAGGAAAGACTCTTCGTGGAAGTGGACCCAAGAGGAACAGCAAGCATTTCAAAAGGTTAAAGATACTCTGTCAAGTGATGCAACAGCAGCTTACTTTGACCCCTCTATGGATACGGAGTTGACTATTGATGCAAGCCCTGTGGGTCTGGGTGCAGTTCTGGCACAGTGTAGTCCAGGACGGCCAGAAACTCGCAGGGTGATTGCATATGCCAGTCGAACCCTCACTGATGTAGAACAACGATACAGCCAAACTGAAAAAGAAGCTCTTGCTCTGGTTTGGGGATGTGAACATTTTAGAATTTATTTACTTGGTGCACATTTTACAACCATTGTAACGGACCACAAGCCATTAGAAACTATTTTCAACAACCCAAGATCGAAACCTCCTGCGCGAATAGAAAGATGGGCTCTTCGACTACAACCGTACAACTTCACAGTGAAATACCAGCGGGGACAGGACAATCCTGCAGACTACATGAGTCGTCACCCTGCAAATAGTTATAAACTCACCAAACATCAACAAGCTGCTGAGGATTATGTTTTGTCTGTGATGTCGGATGCAGTTCCTAAAGCATTAACTTTGGAGGAAATACGACAAGAGACTCTCAAGGATGTGTTACTTCAAGCCGTGGCGGATGCTCTTGAGAAGAGGAGTTGGCCAAAATCTACACCTGATGGTATTGACTGGGACACTTTCAAAGCATTTGAAAATTTTCAGTATGAGCTTACAGTCACCACACAGAGAGATACTTTTCTTTGTGGTAACAGAATAGTTGTTCCCTCATCTTTACAACATCAAGCTGTTCAACTTGCACATCAAGGACATCAAGGACTGGTGAAGACGAAACAACTACTTCATGAAAAAGTATGGCTTCCGGGAATTGACCGCCAAGTTAAATCTATGATTGATGCCTGTCCCCCATGTCAAGCAGCAATTGATACTTCCAAGCCAACACCACTTCAACCAACCAGACTGCCAGCTTTGCCTCGGATGGAAGTTTCTATGGATTTTTGTGGACCCCTGCCATCTAATGAGTATTTAATGGTGGTAATTGATGACTACTCAAGATTTCCAGAGGTTGATATAGTCACCACTACATCTGCTAAAGCTGTCATACCCAAACTGGATAAGTTGTTCTCAAGCTACGGGATTCCTGAGGTGGTGAAAACAGACAACAGACCTCCATTCTTTGGACAGGAATTCAAGGATTTTGCTGAACATATGGGATTTCGCCATCGACGTGTGACTTCACTTTATCACCAGGCAAATGGTGAAGCAGAAAGGTTCATGCAGCCTCTAATGAAGGCTGTGCGTTGTGCTCATGTGGAGGGTCGCTCATGGAAGCAGGCTCTGTTTGCTTTCCTGAGGAGTTACCGCTGCACGCCGCACAGTACATTGGGAAGGCCTCCCGGTGAAATTATTTTTGGCCAACCCATGCGCACAACTTTACCTGCTATGCCATCAGTGACGCCTGCCGTGGACCTAAGGAAGAAGGACGCCGACGCCAAGAAGAAGATGAAACTTGTTAATGATAAACGTGCTAGAGAACAGTCATTGGGTAGAGGAGATATAGATTTTGTCAAACAAAAGAGAAAGAGTAAAATAGATATGCCATATGAATCTAAGCCTTACAAAGTAGTTAAAGTTAAAGGGAGTATGGTTTCTGCCGAGAATCAAGATAAAAGAATTACCAGAAATATGTCTCATTTTAAAGCCATATCTAGGAATTCTGAGAATGAGTTTTCAAGTGATGCAAAGGAAATTAAAGATGTAGGATGTCAAGGTAATTCAAGGCCTAGACGTATTCGGCAAGCTCCTAAATATCTGAAGGATTATGTTTGTGATTGATTTATTCTTTTTCAAAGTTAGTTTTCAAAGCATTCAAGGTTTGTTCTTGTTTTGGGTTAAACTTTAATATATGTCAACTTTGTGTTTATGTATTCTTAGCAATAGCGTTTATCTAAGCTATATTTCTTTCAACAAATCTTATCTATATAAGTGGTATCTTATCTATATAAGTAGTATCTTGTATTTACATTTGTATAAATAAATGTCTGTGTGGAAGCTGGTTAAAACTGATAAAGATTCATATCATTGTTTTTATAAAGAAAAGGAGGAATGTGATGTTCATTATCTATTTGAATATTGTCTCATGGATTCGAACCATGTTTCATTAATTAATTATTATTCAGCTACAGTGATGCCACCTGTTGGCACAAGTTGGAAATGCTCACTTAACCTAAGTAAGATCCTTGCTTGAAAGAGTCAGTAGTTAACCAGACACCACACGGTCCACACCATTACTATCTACCAACAACTCTCTGTGTTTTAAGAATAATCTTTAAATTAATGCCTTCAACATTAACAACAATCTCAGCTTTCTCACCACTAGAATTTTGTTCACCTGTGTCACTTACCCCATTCATATAATCATTATCACTATCATCTGACACTGTGCTTAAATCGTTAGATTCTTGTACATTGTGAACATTTGGAGTCATTGTTCCAGCATAACCACGACTCGTCCTGTGTCCTCTTGATCCTCGGTGTGATGTGGTATGTGTTGCATAATCTCGTCTTGGTTGCGATGCTTTGGTTGAAGATGGACACATGGATCCAAAATGTCCAATTTTGTCGCAATCGTAGCATTTCCTACCATAAGCTGGGCATGTAGTGGCACCACCTTGATGATGGTAATATCCCCCACAATTCTGGCAGACTTTGGATTTTGTGTGGGCAACTTCTCGAGTTTGACTCCTACCTGGTGTGCGATCTTGTTGTCTTCCACGGCTTGTCATAGTTGATGGGTCGACATTTCTCCTATTGCCACGCCCTCTGCTTTGAACTCTGCGAATTTCATCAGTGCTAGTTCCATCACCTTCCATGCATTGGGCATCAAGATCAGCATCCTCCATACGGCGAGCTATATCCAGCACCTTGGTGAGCGTATTCTCCTTGTCAGTTAGTTCCAAGGCTCGGTGTCGAAGTTTTGAAGATGTGCAGGTTTCAATTATTTGTTGTTTTATTTCCTTGTCTCTGTCACTAAAGCCACAGTGAACAGAAAGACCTTGTAGTCGAGTGTGATACTGGTCCACTGTTTCAGGTGAAAGTTGTTTGGCTCTTCTAAATTTCATTATTTCCATTGCAGTATTCTGCCTGGGTTTGAAGTGTAGTGTTAAGGCTTTTGTTGCTTTTTCATAATCATTATCTTCACCTTTATTAGATAAAGTCTCAAAAAATGTCATACACACGATCCCCCACGTAGTACAACAAAAGGGCGCGCTTTTGGGTCGAGTCCTTGATTGCAGAAGCCTTGAGCATTATTTAAAATTTGTTCAGCCACTTGGTCCACCTCTAAGACACGTTGCTTTGATCAGAGTCTGGGTCGAAATTTGGAAAGTTGGGAAGATTTAATCCGGCCATGCTTGATGAAGTATCAGGGTCTCGTAGTACATTTTGATTACGTAAAATCATTAACTGTAGTTATTACAATCTTGCCTGGGAAGCCTGGATGTTTACATTGAAGTCCGTGGGGTTTCCGTAGACTCGGTGTTGTTTTTTGTACAGCTGCCTTCTTCATTTCGAGGTCTGGGTGTATCCTGCATTGCCGTGGTACATCCTCGTCGCCATTGTAATATTCTGGTGAGGTGATGAAGAATAGTCCAACTTGCTTTATTATTGATTCTTAAAACAGAGAGAGTTGTTGGTAGATAGTAATGGTGTGGACCGTGTGGTGTCTGGTTAACTACTGACTCTTTCAAGCAAGGGTCTTACTTATGTTAAGTGAGCATTTCGAACTTGTGGCAACAGGTGGCAGCACTGTAGCTGAATAATAATTAATTAATGAAACATGGTTCGAATCCATGAGACAATATTCAAATAGATAATGAACATCACAATCTTTTCTCTCCTTTGGGCTCCTCTGACCATAAAATTATCTCCGTTACCTGTCCTATCTCTCCGGTACGGCCTCCCGATCCTCCCAGCCGGCGAGGCTTGTGGCACTTTGGCACTGCCGACTGGGAGGCTCTTCGGCAATACTTCTTTGATTTTCCATTGAACGACTTCTGCTTCTGTGGCCGGGGACCCTCGGAGAGTGCTGAACTCATTACCGAGGTAATCCTCTCGGGCATGGAAGCGTACATTCCATTTTCTTTTTCTCAGTCTAATGCAAAACAGTCTTGGTTTATTCACGCTTGTTCTACTGCTGTCCACAACAAGGAGGAACCATTCAAACGGTACCGATGCCATAAAATTATAGATTCTCATTCTTCTTATGTTTCTGCCCGGAATCAAGCCAAATCTGTTCTTCGACTTGCCAAACACTCTTTCATCACTAATAAATGCACTGAGCTATCCAACTCTAGTTCTTCCCAAGCTTTCTGGCATCTAGACAAAAACCTTTCCAACAATTTGTCTTCCTCATCTTTCCCTCCCCCTTTCAACTCTGATGGCACAACCATCACTTCTTCCTCTGACAAAGCTGAACTCTTCGCTCAAACTTTTGCTAGAAACTCCACCTTGGATGATTCCGGTGCGATTCATCCCTCTCCACCCCCCTCTCTCCTACTTATGCCTAATATCCTAATCTCTTCTAAAGATGTACTTTCTACCCTCTCTAGGCTTAATACTAAGAAGGCGTACGGTCCGGACGGTGTTCCTCCTGTTGTACTCAAAATCTGTGCTTCCGTGCTGACTCCCTGCCTAGGCAAACTCTTTCGTCTCTGTCTCTCCTCTAACGTCTTCCCTTCTTGCTAGAAGTTTGCTCTCATTCAACCTTTCCCAAAGGAGGGTGACCGCTCTCAACCCTCCAACTATCGTCCAATTGCTCTCATCTTTTGTATCGCTTAAGTTTTTGAAACTATTCTTGCTTCCAAATTTCTTAAGCATTTCTTTCCTCATAATCTTCTCTCAGATCGCCAGGGTTGCTTAAGGGTTGCTCTACTGGTGATCTTCTTTCATATCTTACTAACTCTTGGTCATCCTCCTTTCGGGACTTCGGTGAGACCTTTTCTATTGCACTAGACATATCGAAGGACTTCGATAGAGTCTGGCACAAATCTTTTTATACTGCCCTCCTTCGGTTTCTATCCTTCCATCTGTGCCTTTGTCTCTAATTTCCTTTCCAGCCGTTTCATAGCTGCGGTTATGGACGGCCATCGCTCACTTCTTCATCCTATCAACTCCGGTGTTCCTCAGGGCTCTATCCTATCTCCTATTCTCTTTCTAATTTTCATAAACGATCTTCTCAACTGTACTTCCAGTCCCATCCATTCAGACGCAGACGACTCTACCTTACCCTACTCAATTAGTTTTCCTGAACGCCCCAGCCAGCAATCCCTTAAAAACAAACGTAATGAAGCCATAAAACACTTACATTCTGATCTAACTACTATTTCCAATTGGGGCAGAGAAAATCTTGTTACCTTTAATGCTTCCAAAACCCAATTTCTACATCTATCTACCCATCCAGAACTACCAGTGGACTATCCCTTATTCATCAACAATACAAAAATCAATCCTTCATCTTCTCTCAGTATTCTTGGTGTCTCTTTTTTTCAGCTCTCACTTAGAAGGACCATATTACCAGTCTTGGTAAAGCAGCCTCCCAGAAGCTGGGTGTGCTCAACCACCTCAAGGGGTTATTTACCCCTGCACAGCTTCTTGCTCTGTACAGGGGCACAGTGCGTCCTTGTATTGAGTATTGTTCACATGTGTAGGGAGGATCCTCTCACACCTCACTTCTAGGCAAAGTAGAAAGGAAGGCCTGTCGTATCATTAATTCCCGCCCACTCACCAAGTCTTTGCAAACTCTCTCTCTTTGACACAAAGTTGCATCTCTCTCGCTATTCTATCGCTACTACAATAATCAGTGCTCCTCAGAGCTCTCCCAGTGTATACCACCTCCCCTACGTAGGGTATGTGGTACCCGTGTTGCAACACAATCCCACCCCTACTCTGTGCAACTCTCCAACCCAAGAGTGAAATGTTACTCTCAGTCTTTCCTCTATTCAACAGCTGAGCTTTCGAACTCTCTCCCAGAATCAGTCTTTCCCTCCTCCTCTTAACACCTTACGAGCGGCCTATGCGGTTTATTTATATGTACCGCCCAGCGGGGTGTTTTTAGCCAAAATAGGGCTGTTTACGTGATCATTTTCATGCCTAAATAAGACCCAGAACGTAAAACAAGTATCTATCCCTGAAAGGGCATAAACAGAGCTTTCGAATGACACCATAACGATCCTTTTATGATGGCTAGTTTTCTTGCAATAACCGTGCAACGCGAGTGCAAAAAGCATGTAATTAGGCACTTTCCCCATACAATTCCGTATATAGCGAGTGAGGGAGGGAGGAGGTGGGATTTGTGTCAGTAGGTTTGCCGCGGTGGTCTGGAGCAGTCATACGCTCGCTACTCTCCTGCCACCACTTGTCTCTCTCTCTCAGCCACATTACGTGCTGAAATTGCCACACGATATATGTCGAGCACCGCCACATAGTCCAGCTTTATTTAACTCGACTTATGTTGCTCGCCGACATTTAAGGGTTAATTAGATTGCTTCAAACTCCGTTTGTCCAGGAATTTTGGCTCGAACGTCCCTTGATTTTGGCCCTGCCATTCTTTCAACTATGCGGGAGGCACTCGTTACAGGCAGTTCTGCCTTTTGTCTCCCTCACTCACATAGAACAAAGAAAGAAAATATATCTCGTTGAGCGTGATTTTGTCAAATATCGGGCCCTTGTGCTGATAATGCATTGTCCCCGTGACTCGCAATGATGGCGGGGGTCTCACTAAAAATCCACCTCTGAGTTACTGTCATTATCTTTCAGTTTGACCTCTCCTATGGCTTCTGTCATGTCATTCAGGAATTACGGTTCCTTTAGACCGTCTGGCTCCTTTCCGATCCGAGTATAGGCAATTCGGTGTGCCTGGGGGAGTGAAATAAGTTGAACGTGGCTGTGATTGCGATCCACAAATCTGGTACTAATACTGTTGTTCCTTAGTTATTACCAGGGAATCTATCTCAGTATATATGAATTAGGCAATTTTTGCTACATGCCTGAAAATCGTTCTTGCATCTCCTTCCCTTCTATTCTTCGTTGATTGTCTTGGGATACTGGCCAAAAATCCTTTCCACTTGGCTTTCCATTTCCCATCCTTTTGGGGTTTGGTGGGGACCCTGCCCATACTGCAAACCTGGGTCTGCTTGGTGAGTTCGGACCCAATTTATGCCTCAAGTAGTCTGTTGATAATAGTGCTGCGGTCACAAGTTTCCTGCGTTGACTCATGGTTTTGTCTAGGTTGCCTGCGAACAATATCGCATTTAGTTTCATAAGGGCTACTATTGAGCCTTATGCCCGCGAAAGTTTATTTATTAGTAGATGTATCAACCTATCGCACTTGATGTCCTCTTCTATTTTTCCTGCATTTAATGAACATTATTTTATGCCTATGTTTGCAATTAATCTTGCGATTCTCTCCGTTTGTGTGGACTATCTTCATTGCTGGTTCTATCATTTGAATTATAGGTTCTAATTTTTGTTGATTCCGTGTAAAATGGTTGGATGGGAATCTTACTAGTAAGTTGTGCTTGCTTTACTCTTACTTCTTAGTTCTAATTATATAATGTATACTAATCCGCCTGAGAGCTCTTCCACTAGCCACCTCGAGAAGAAACCACCTGCTGCCACCAATATATGTATGTGATTGTAAAATAATTAAAGAAGCATTATACAGTATTTGAAATAACGAACTATATGCAATTTTATCAATCACATTATTGTGTTTCATTCTTATTATTGTGATATTGTTCCATCCAATGTACTGTATGTTTTGACTTTGAACAAATGTCGGATTGTACATTTTTAACAGCAGGTGCTCGTCATCGAATGGTATGGTGAATACATAACGAAACAAAACAAAATAACCATTAGAAACAGAGCATTGCAGGACAAAATATAGTAAACATTGATACGAAAACCTAGAAAAACTATATGTGGATTATATTAGGCAATATAATGCACGATTATTCAATGCCAATGTATCAGTTATTTAATGAGCTTACCTCTGTTTATTATTCTTATCTGCAGAATTAGTTTTAAGTCCGTTGGCTATTGTACTGATTTGTAAAAGACAATTTGTTTACAAACAAATTGTATTTGGAGGAAAACACTTGGGGTGGTGTTATGCCCAGAGTCCATTGGTCCATTTAGATGCCTTACCGTTTATGACTACTCTTTGCTTTCTGTCGCTGAGCCAATTTTCTATCCATTTCAACACACCGTCTTGTATTCCATGCGCTCTTAGTTTTAGCAGTAAACGTTTGTGGGGAACTTTGTCAAAGGCCTTTTGAAAATCAAGGTATATAATATCTATAGCTTTACTCTCATCGTAGAGGTTGAGGATATCGTGGAAGAAGTCTAAGAGGTTTGTTAAACAGGAACGTTTTTTTACGAAAGCCGTGTTGACTATCTTTAAGTTGCCTCTAAGTGATTTACGAGTCTGTCTCTTATGACCGTTTCTAGCATTTTACATACAATTGAGGTTAAGCTAATTGGACGATAGTTACTGGGTAGGGATTTGCTGCCTTTTTTGAATATCGGTGTTACGTTGGCTACCTTCCACTGATCAGGCATAGTCCCAGACTGCAAGGATTCATTGAATAACAATGTCAGTGGTTTGGAGAGCTCATCCTTAGCTTCCTATAGAACTCTAGGCGAGATTGTATCAGGTCCAGGCGTTTTATTTACCTTGAGTTTATCTAAACAATTCAATACTTCTCTCTCTGTAACGGTGATATTGCTTAGAACATCTGAATTATCAATCTGAATCGGCGATGGTGTAGGGATATCACTGAGGTCTTCGGTTGTAAAAACTGATGCAAAGAAGGTATTGAGGGCATTACTCATTTGTACTTGTCTTTGGTGTATTCTCCATTTTCATCGACTAACGGTCCAACAGTTGAAGTAACTACTTTTTTCTTTCTGATATAACTATAGAATTATTTCGGCTTTGTTTTACTTTGATTCGCCACATGTAACTCCAGGGTCTTTTTACTTTGCTTAATTAACTTTTTGGCTTTGCGTCGTAGCTCTACAAATTTCACCTGTTCTTCGTAATTTTGTGAGGATTTTAATCTATCATTAGCAATTTTTTTAGCAAGCAGACAGTCTGAAATATCTTTATTCCATCATTTGAGCTTATCATTATGGCCTGGACGCCGTATTTTCGATGGTATGCAGTCTTGCACTGCCTTAACCCCTAAGTGTCGGCGCGCAACATAAGTCGAGTATAATAAATCTGGACTATCTGGCGGCGCGCGACATAGGTCGTGTGGCAATTTCAGCACGTAATGTTGCTGAGAGAGAGAGACAAGTGGTGGCAGGAGAGTAGCGAGCGTATGACTGCTCCAGACCACCGCGGCGAACCTACTGACACGAATCCCACCTCCTCCCTCCCTCTCTCACTCGCTACATACTGAATTTAATGGGGAAAGTACCGAATTACATGCTTTTTGCACTCGCGTTGCGCGGTTGTTGCAAGAAAACTAGCCGTCATAAAAGGATCGTTATGGTGTCATTGGAAAGCTCTCTTTATGCCCTTTCAGGGATAGATACTTGTTTAACGCTCTGGGTCTTATTTAGGCATGAAAATGATCACGTAAACAGCCCTATTTTGGCTAAAAACACCCCGCTGGGCGGTCTATCTATCTATCTATCTATATGCTCAGGCCCAATCCCCATTTAGGGGGTAGCCGACTCAAGACAGAGCAAGAACAGGGAAAACACAAAAAACAACATAAAACAACAAATAAACACAGATAAAAAACACAAACTCACACACATCCAGGTCACCCAGGAGAAGACCCAGAGACCAGGGTCACCAAGGTCACTCCAGCACTCCCCCGGCCCCCGACCACCCGGAGAGGTTCCGATCTCGGCAGGCAGACATGCAGCGGAGCTAAAGCCACAAGCCCTCCCACCACACTTCCAGGCGCACCCTTCATATTAATCGTCTCCCCGGGCCAGGCGCCTGATGGACTATTCTCTAGTCCAACTTGCGCCCGACCCCTTACTCCAAATGACCACGTGTTCACTCAACTATTCACAAGCATTCTCCATTCACTCCTGTCCACCACCACTTCCCCTGCCTGATCTATAGTCATTCCTCTATCATCCAAAGCCTTTCTTACACAGTCTCTCCATCTCAATGGGGGTCTTCCTGCCCTTCTATCTCCCCTTGTACCTGACTCACATATTCTCTTTGTAAGCCTTTCATCTCCCATTCGTTCAACATGACCATACCAGCTCAGCACCCTTCTGTCCACTCTGGCTGACAAATGTTCCTGCTGCCCCACTCTCCTACGTATCTCTTCATTCCTCAATCTGTCTCTACGAGTAACTCCACACATACTCCTCAAGCAGCTCATCTCCATCACATCCAGCCCTCTTTTCTCCTTTTTCTTCAGAGCCCATGTCTCAGCCCCATACATCACTGTTGGCACAACAATTCCTTGATACAGTGCACTTTTTACTTTCACTCCGAGATTTCTCGTCTTCCACATACTTCCCATTGCTCCGAAAACCTTCCTTCCTTCACACACTCTCTGTTTTACCTCCACTTCCATACCTCCACTCCTGCTTATCGTTCCTCCTAGATATTTAAAACACTCTACTTGTTCCAATATTTCCCCATCCAGCCTCACATCTAGATTCACCCTATGCTCTCCCCTATTACACACCATTACTTTACTTTTATTGACGTTCACCTTCAGTTTCCTCCTTCCACAAACCACACCAAACTCTTTGACTACCCGCTGCAGTTTCTCATCAGAATCCGCCACCAATGCTGTATCATCAGCGAACAGCAACTGATTCAACTCCCAATCTCTACCATTCTTTCCTACTAAACCCAATCCTCTTCCCATAGTTCTCCTTTTCACCTCCCTCACCACACCATCCATAAACATATTAAACATACCGCTGGGCGGTACATATAAATAAACCGCTAGCCCGCTAATCTAGTGTAAGTGGTTGTGAAACACTCCCAAGATATATTTATGTCGTTATTGTTAGTCAGAAAGCTCCAGTCAGTTTCTTTAAGCTTTGATTTAAGTTTATGAAAATTTGCTTTCTTGAATTTAGGGACTTTCTCAATGCTGCTATTTGATTTGTTACTAGTAAACTTTAAAGTGAAAGTTATCGTACGATGGTCGCTGTTACTGAATTCATCACCAACATTCAAATTCTCTATTAATTCTTCTTTAGTTGCGAGTACAAGGTCAAGCACATTATTACCACGGGTCGAAGATTGTACAAATTGAAAAAGTGAACTCTCTTGCAAGTTAGCATAGAAGTCGTGTCCTGAGTGTGAAGTAAGAATATCGCCCCATTTAGTCACGGGTAAGTTGAAATCGCCAAGAATTACGGTATCTTGTATGTTAGTTATTTCTGCAATTTGTTCATAAATTTCACTGTCAGTTTGCACTGATTGAGCTGGGGGTCTGTATAATAAAGCTAGTGTTATTTTAGTTCCTCGTTTATTATTTAATAGTACGTAAGATATGTCTATATTCGCAATTTGAGGTTTTGACATTAAGACGGGATTAAGACTTTCCTTTATATAAAACAGAACTCCCCCTCCATTTCTATTGATCTGACTTTTCTCAAACATTGTATAACCAGGAAGCATATATTCGGCTAAAAAGTCTCTGTCTTCCGTATTTAACCAAGATTCTGTAATGCCGATTATATCATAATGTTCTGTAAACACGATTTCTTCTAGATCTGAAAATTTATTGCGTATGCTACGAGCATTTACATAAAACACCTTAAGAGTATTAGAGTTGGATGTTACTGATTGTGCATTGTCTGAATTTTGAGTTCGTATTTGACTTACACTACCCCCGGATACCCCGGGTTGACCCCGTTTTTTTAACGGAAATCTGTTACGTCCTGGGATATATAAACACTGGGCTCTTTCTATTGGACTAGGTATGCGGCAACAAGCAACAACGGAAAACGCTAGATCCAACCCTTATCTATAAACCCAGGCAATAAACCACCCTAAACCGTCAAGAGTCCTGCCTGGACAACGAGGTATCCTATGACTCGGTTACAGGGTGCACGCACTATAGACTGCTGCTAGTCAAGCAGGCTATATAAAAGATCACACAATTAAGTTGACTTAAAGCTTCAAGGAAAAGATAGATGACGGAATTAAATTGCAGAAACAATTTAATAACAAACTAGAAGAAAGTACATTTAACATTACGTTAATTAATACAACTAATCACCCCTGCGTGAAAGAAGGTGAAAGCAAACAGTCCTCAAAACATCGTACAGGTAGACAAGATGCGGGTTTCTAAACTGCATGCGGCTACTGTAGGATCTGATGCTTAGCAAAGAAAATACGTTACGGATTTAGAGAACTCTTAACTCATAAGCAGGAATAAGTACTAGTGATAGGCCATACAGTGTATAATGGCATAGGTATAATTAAATAAAGGCAGCAACTCGCAACATAACCACATACAGGTGTGCTTCTCACTCTTAGTCAGGCAAGCCTGCTCGGACAGAGTCTCTAAGCCACACCCTGACTCACAATGCTCACAAAAACGGTACACTGTGGCACAATAACAAGCATGCAGAAATAATAAACCCCTAGCTGTTAATCTGCCAGGTGGCAGAGGTCTAGCCGGAAGGATATAGGCTTCGGATACCCGGGCTGAGCCACCTGCTCTAGCCTAGGGACGTTCCCAAGTCTGTGCGCCAAATTACTCTAATTGAAAGGGTGCTCTCTTGAGAGACTCAGATCGCAAGTATCTGACTCTCTCCTGGCAACCCTAAAACAAAAGCAAGACGTGCTAGCGCAGTGCTGAGTGGACTAGGCAAGGGCCCTCGCACAACACAACACTAGACACACAGGGACACAGACAAGAAAATGCCCCCAGACTCCCACGGGTATCCTAGTAAAGTCGTGCGGGTCCACAGGACTCGCACCAGCAGACTTTACTTAAAGGATCGCAAAAAGCCTCCCCTTCGGTCTAGCCCCTGCTAACCTGACACAAGAACACACTAGCAAGCATGAAACCACCAAATATGAGACAACAAAAAAGCTTCCTAGGTCTCATTAACAATTAAATCTCTGCATAAGGCCCAAAATCCTATCTAGTTATCTGAGAGCTCGTCGTTAATACAATAATAGATATAAGGTCTATCAAGGGGATGGGATAATTAAATAGATTGGTGAAGTAGTGGAAAGAAGGTATACAAAGTAAGAGAGGAAGTTTCTAAGTGGGGTTGAGAGGGATAGATATCAAGGGGGTCCGAAGGGTACGACAGTGAGGTGAGCTCGGAGTCTTGAATCTGTCTGGACCCCACCCTAGGCATACAAAATACATCCCAGGCTTGGCAACACTCAGCTCAGTTGCCGGGTCAAAATCGTCTACCCCGTGCGTGAGTCGAAACTAAGCCTAACGTTGCAATCAAATGCATATGGCAACATCAGGCTCGTCCCAAGCTGGACTCTCCGCGCGAAGCAACGTCCCCCAGCCGGTCTCTCTCTCCCGCTCATCTCCTCCCACTCTCACTAGACTTACATCTTATATATTATAATGAAACAATCAACTATCGAGAATAAAATATACTAAGATGCGTTGGTTAAGAATAAGGGAAGCTACAAGCTGTGAAACAACATAAGAATATCCCAGACATTAGTTACATTGTCGTAGGATATACTAAGGAAAAGCCGGCCGGCCGGCTGCCACCAGCCGGTTTCTAAATAGCTGGGCAGCCGACGCGCGCGCATGCCCGCACGTGGCTACTACGCAGAAGCGTCACACCTCCCCCAAGATATAAGACCCTTGACTAAGTTCTTCATATCTAACAGAAAGCTTCTCATAGTACCACACACTGTTGCGACACAAGGCACTATATATAAAAAAAATAAAGACTGTTGCGCTCCACCGAGCAAGTTCAACTAACTTAGCGACAATAAGCGAAAACATTCAACTTAGATTCTGCTACAACATCTTATACAAAATTCTACACGTTATAAAAATAAAGAGTTTTTATAAGGTTTTTGCTTTTTTAATTTGTTTTTTTCGGCTGAACTACAGTGACAGCCTATTTTCCTCCACACTCAACCCTCAATCCTGTGGCAGTCTAACCAACATCATCCACCCTTGATAGACAATCCGCTATCACGTTATCAGAACCGGCAATATGGCGTATGTCCAGATTATACTCCTGAAGCATGAGTGACCACCTGGTCAGCCTCATATTCCGGTTATGAAACTGATTCAAGAATTTCAGAGGGTGATGATCGGTATAAACCACTACGACTGGTCCGAAAGCAGGAACATATACATCAAAGTGCCTGAGCGCCAGCACTATCGCCAGGAGTTCTTTTTCAATTACAGAGTAATTCCTTTGTGCACTATTGAATTTTTTACTGTAAAAACTCACTGGATGTTCGATACCTTCATCATCTGTCTGTAACAAGACAGCCCCAGCCCCTACGCCACTGGCATCAGTCGCCAGGTGAAAAGGTCTGCTGAAGTCTGGGGCCCTGAGTATGGGGTGGGTACATAACAGGTGTTTCACCAAGGAAAACGCCTCTGCACACTCAGGAGACCACCGGAACTTCTTGTCCTTAGATAATAAGTCAGTTAAAGGTGCAAGTACAGTCGAATAGCCTTTGATGAAGCGACGATAATAGCCTATCATACCTAGAAACCGCATGATTTGTTTCTTAGTCGTAGGCTGGGGAAACTGATCGATGGCTTTGATCTTTGTCTGTGGAGGGCACACCTGACCCATCCCCACCTCGAACCCCAGGTACAAAACTGTGGCTTTGACAAAATCGCACTTACCCAGGTTTACCACCAAACCTGCTTCATTCAGTTTATTAAAAAGCTGTCCGATGTGAGCACAGTGACTGTTAAAATCATCGTCGTATATTATGACATCATCTAGGTACACTGTACAGTTGGGAATGTCGGCTACAATGTCGTTCATTAATTTCTGAAACGTTGCAGGGGCATTTTTCAGCCCGTATGGCATAACATGGCAACGATATGTGGCACCGTCCACCACAAACCCACACACCTCTCGCACTCGCTCAGACAAGAGCACTTGCCAATAACCCTTAACAAGGTCTATCTTAGTGAGGAACTTGGCTTTTCCTATCTTATCCACACTGTCGTCCACGCGAGGGAGAGGGTAGGCATTTGTGGGGGTTAAACCATTCAACCTGCGGAAATCTATACAAAACCGCACCTTGCCATCTGGTTTGGGCTGCAGTGTGATGGGGAAAGTCCACCTTACTGCACCCTCAGAAATCAGCCCACGTTTCAGCATATACTCCAGCTCTTCCCTAAGTGCTGGTAATTTAATAGGGGGAACACGGTATGGCACTGATTTAAAGGGCGGGTGGTCCCCAACATCGACATCGTGCACCGCTTGAGTAGTGAGGCCAGGATGCTCCGCGAAAACAGCTGGGTTTGAATCAAACAAGTGCTGCACAGCTACACGCTGTTGCTCAGGCAGGTGCAATATCAACTCGTGAGCCACTTGTCTAGAATTCCCCGCCCACTGATCCGCGGAAACATGACAATCCCAATTATCCTCCCCCGCAGCTTGACTGTCCCTTCCTCCTTCTCCACCACGATCGCTGCAGATCAACACCGGGACAGTGAGAGGCTCGGAGGGGCGCCTCACATACTCTTTCATCAGATTTACATGGCAAAGTTGGTTCTTTTTCTTACGATCAGGAGTAGCTACTAAATAGTCGAGATCAGAAACCTTCCTTACAACCCGATATGGACCAGAATACTTGGCAGACAAGGGGTGTCCCACCAGAGGCAGTAGTATCAGTACCTCCTGATCTACTTCAAACTCCCTC
Organism: Lithodes maja; assembly: GCA_037953745.1. Classification (NCBI taxonomy): domain Eukaryota; kingdom Metazoa; phylum Arthropoda; class Malacostraca; order Decapoda; family Lithodidae; genus Lithodes; species Lithodes maja. The sequence continues at coordinate 16,217 of JBAKBP010032540.1, forward strand.
AGCTTCACCTTCTGGTCGTATCTGTCCTTCATCTGAGCTTGTGAACTCTTAAGGTTCCGACCTGTTACCTGCAAGCTCTTTAGCATTCTCTCACGGCTTTCAACTACATACTTTAGAAGCGAGCATGGCTTTGTGACTCCCTCCCAGATCTCCTTGACTATGTGGAGGGGCCCCCTGACCCTGTGTCCAAAAACCAACTCGTTCGGGCTAAATCCCAAGCTCTCCCCAGGTACTTCTCTCGCAGCAAATAAAACATATGGGAGACCTAGATCCCAGTCCTTCCCATTTTCCATGTAATAACACCGCAACATACTCTTGAGAGTCGAGTGCCACCTTTCCAAAACTCCCTGACTATCGGGATGGTAGGCAGATGACACCACAGACACTATCCCATGTTGCTGCATGGTCTGCTTAAACAGAGCAGAAGTAAAATTGGATCCCTGATCAGACTGGATCTCCTGAGGGTAGCCAAAACGAGAGAAATAGACAAGTAGGTTTTTTGACAACAGTCTTAGCCATCCCGTTGCGCATGGGGTAAGCATCTGGATACCGTGTTGCTACATCCATTACAGTTAGTAAATATATATTGCCGGCACTAGTGGTGGGCAATGGGCCAACCATATCGATAACTACTTTGCTGAAGGGCGGCCCAATGACAGGGATGGGTTGTAACGGGGCTCTCGGGATGACCTGATTGGGTTTCCCAACAACTTGACAAGTGTGACACTGTGACACCCATGACACGACACTCACCTTTAACCCAGGCCACCAGAAAAGCTTGCTCAGAGCTGCCTCCGTCTTATGTGCCCCCAGGTGCCCTGCGAAAGGCACATCATGAGCTAATCTCAATAAGCTCTCACGGCACACCCTCGGTACTACTAACTGGTCCACTAATCCTGACCCGCCATCCCACTTTTTCTTGGGATCCTGATGTCTCCGATACAAGATCCCCTCGGACAAGAAAAAATCACCAGGCTGCGCATCCCCATCACTCTCCAGTTCGACAGCACCATTACCACACGCCCTGACTTTAGGATCTTCCAGCTGCAAGGAACATATATCAGCAGGTGCGAGATTATCCAAGTTCATCTTAAATAATTTATTTCCACCTCCAATGTCCCGCTGAGCCATCCTTTCCTCACGCTGCGCATAACGATGCTGTCGCAGAGTCTCTTCCTGCCCTGCACCTGCACTAGCGGTGACAGGCCCCGGGGCCTCTCCAGACCCTAACATAGGTGCCAATAATGAGTCACCAAGAAACACTGCCGGCTCAAAACTCTCCAATTGACCAACACTTCCCGTTTTCTTGTGACCTTTCCTCCGCGGTTTGATAGACTGAGGTGATGGCTGCAAGGCTCCGGATGTCTGAGAACGCGTCACAACACATGCCATGGTTTGTACGCTACACTTCTCAACCCACTCCTGTTCCTCCCTACTAACGTCGGCCGCCTTCTCGGCAATGACCAAGGGTGAAACCTTAGAAGCAGGCACCGCAAAGTCGTTGCCGAGGAGGAGGTCGACGCCCCCAACAGGCAAGTTCTCTACAATTCCTACATCCAGCTCCTTCGCCACACCACCCACCTCCAGCTCCATCCGCACCAGCGGGTAGGACTTCGTAGCATTGATCCCCTGAACTACCACCACCCGAGCAGCGTTAATCGGCCTACCAGTAAAGTTCTTTAACAAGGTCTGAGAAGCCCCCGTATCACGCAATAGCTTAACTCCTCGCCTTTCGCCAGCCCACCTCACAAAACCATGCCCTCTATGACCCCCAAAGACGTCGCGGACAGGGTTCGAGCCTTCCGGACTCTTGAACACAGGCTGTGTCCCAACCTCTGACGAACTACCCTTGGCAAACTCAGAAGATATAGGCGACACCCCTATGCTGCGGGCCAATGACACAACCTTGTTTGGTGGTTTGTTCGGACAAGCATTTGCAAAGTGACCCTCCTTGTGACATGCAAAGCACTCTTTGGTTTCCCTTGGGAGTGGGACGTACCATTAGACTTCTTATACGGGACGGTATTTGGTTTATGTTCAGTTTTATTGTCAGTGCTACATGGTTTTGTGTATTTATGTGAAAGATGAAAATGGAGAATTACTAGTGGAACCAGTTGAAGTGAGGAAAAGATATGCCAAGTATTTTGAATCTTTGTTAAATACAAGAGATGGAAGAGAAGCAGTGATTGAAACAGAGGTGGATGGAGATAGGTTACCCAGGCCACCCAGGTGGCAGGGAATGAATGAAAGGATTGAGGAAAATGAGGTGAAAGAAGCAGTGAAACAAATGAGAGCGGGAAAAGCAGAAGGTTTGGATGGTATTGCTGTGGAGTGTATAAAGAAGGGTGGAGATGTGATAATAGATTGGTTGGTGAGACTTTTCAACGTGTGCTTTGTTGTGTCAAGGGTACCAATAGACTGGAAGAGTGCATGTATTGTGCCGTTGTACAAGGGGAAGGGAGATCGGCAGGAGTGTTCAAGTTATAGAGGTATTAGTTTATTGTCAGTGGTTGGAAAGCTGTATGGCAGGGTGTTGATAGAGAGGATAATAAAGTGTACGGAAGTTGCAATAGGAGAAGAACAGTGCGGTTTTAGGAGGGGAAGAGGGTGCGTGGATCAGATGTTTGCAGTAAGACAGTTATGCGAGAAGTATTTAGAGAAGCATAAGGAGATATTTTGGGCTTTTATGGACTTGGAAAAAGCGTATGATCGTGTGGACCGTGAAGCAATGTGGAAGGTGTTAAGGATTTATGAAATAGGAGGAAATTTGTTAGAAGCAGTTAAGAGTTTGTATGAAGGGAGCAGAGCATGTGTGAGAGTAGGAAATGGTGAGTTGAGTGAATGGTTTGAGGTAAAGGTAGGTTTGCGACAGGGTTGTGTAATGTCACCATGGCTGTTTAATATGTTTATGGATGGTGTGGTGAGGGAAGTGAAAAGGAGAACTATGGGAAGAGGATTGGGTTTAGTAGGAAAGAATGGTAGAGATTGGGAGTTGAATCAGTTGCTGTTCGCTGATGACACAGCATTGGTGGCGGATTCTGATGAGAAACTGCAGCGGGTAGTCAAAGAGTTTGGTGTGGTTTGTGGAAGGAGGAAACTGAAGGTGAACGTCAATAAAAGTAAAGTAATGGTGTGTAATAGGGGAGAGCATAGGGTGAATCTAGATGTGAGGCTGGATGGGGAAATATTGGAACAAGTAGAGTGTTTTAAATATCTAGGAGGAACGATAAGCAGGAGTGGAGGTATGGAAGTGGAGGTAAAACAGAGAGTGTGTGAAGGAAGGAAGGTTTTCGGAGCAATGGGAAGTATGTGGAAGACTAGAAATCTCGGAGTGAAAGTAAAAAGTGCACTGTATCAAGGAATTGTTGTGCCAACAGTGATGTATGGGGCTGAAACATGGGCTCTGAAGAAAAAGGAGAAAAGAGGGCTGGATGTGATGGAGATGAGCTGCTTGAGGAGTATGTGTGGAGTTACTCGTAGAGACAGATTGAGGAATGAAGAGATACGTAGGAGAGTGGGGCAGCAGGAACATTTGTCAGCCAGAGTGGACAGAAGGGTGCTGAGCTGGTATGGTCATGTTGAACGAATGGGAGATGAAAGGCTTACAAAGAGAATATGTGAGTCAGGTACAAGGGGAGATAGAAGGGCAGGAAGACCCCCATTGAGATGGAGAGACTGTGTAAGAAAGGCTTTGGATGATAGAGGAATGACTATAGATCAGGCAGGGGAAGTGGTGGTGGACAGGAGTGAATGGAGAATGCTTGTGAATAGTTGAGTGAACACGTGGTCATTTGGAGTAAGGGGTCGGGCGCAAGTTGGACTAGAGAATAGTCCATCAGGCGCCTGGCCCGGGGAGACGATTAATATGAAGGGTGCGCCTGGAAGTGTGATGGGAGGGCTTGTGGCTTTGGCTCCGCTGCATGTCTGCCTGCCGAGATCGGAACCTCTCCGGGTGGTCGGGGGCCGGGGGAGTGCTGGAGTGACCTTGGTGACCCTGGTCTCTGGGTCTTCTCCTGGGTGACCTGGATGTGTGTGAGTTTGTGTTTTTTATCTGTGTTTATTTGTTGTTTTATGTTGTTTTTTGTGTTTTCCCTGTTCTTGCTCTGTCTTGAGTCGGCTACCCCCAAAATGGGGATTGGGCCTGAGCATATAGATAGATAGATAGAAAATTCTTGGGAGGGGGAGGGGTACGATCCTTTGCACCCGACTCACTCCTAGCTGCTGCTTCGCACCCTCGAATTAATGACAGTCGGCGGTCAGCCATTTCTGCTGCCTCCTGGAGAGTTCTAGGATTTGTTTCCTTTATATTTAATGTTAAGTCCCTGCCTGTGCACTTAAAGAACTGCTCCAAGAGAACCAGCTCAGTCAACTCCTCAAAAGTAGCTGCCCTCTCAGAACGCAGCCAATGTCATAGTGCATCAGACAAGTCCTGGGCGTGTTCTAGGAAGGTACTATCCTTGCCCTTAGTAACACCCCGAAACTTCAAGCGGTAAGTTTCTGGTTGTAACTCATAGGCCCGTAGCACAGCCTTCTTTAGCTCATCATAAACTACACAGGACTCTAAAGGTAGTGCATCATACACTTTTAGCCCCTTTCCTAGGAGTCTTGATGAAACTAATGCTGCCCACTTTTCCTGAGGCCACTGGTGTTCCTGACACTTCTTCTCAAATCGCATACAAAACTCAGTCACACATCATTCATCAAACACAGGAACTTGTTTAAGCAGGTGCGACAATGATTGGTCCCGATGTCTGTTACCTCCCCCAATATTTCGCCCTGTTACCTCCACTCGAGATCTCTCCAGCTCCCTGTCAGCCCGATACCTAGTAGACTCTGCCTGCAGTTCAGCCTCTCGTATAGCTGTTCTCTCTGCAGCCTCAGCCTGCACACTAGCCTGTCTTTCGGTAGCCTCAACCTGAGCTCTAGCAACCTCAGCCTTGGCCATCTCAAGCCGAAACAACAAATCTGGAGTCAACCCTTGAGGAGGGGAAGGTGCATTTAATGGAGAGGGTCCCTGTGATTGAATTCCACGCTGCCATTGACCATCAACTTGGGGGTATGTACTAAATTCAGGCACCCTGACGTTTGATATGGAGGTAGAGTGGAGGGGGGGCTGGGGAGCGGGGCCCCCAGTCGCCTCTCCACCCAGGTCTCTCCCTTCTAAACCCAATATCAAAGTCCTCAGCTGATCTTTCCTCATGCCACTTAAACCCTGGTGACCCTGAAGACCTGCCACACACTTTAAGCCATACTTATTCAGCTTCAACACCCTGGCAGCGGTAAGGGGCACCTCTAAATATCTTCTAGCACCCTCCTCGCTATCGACTAGCCACTCCACAGGTCTTTCTCCCTCCGAGCCCGTATTGTGACCTGACCCATCACTGTGTTCTGATGTATTAGACATGTTTGTGCACTGCAGTAATTATCACGGTTATAGAATGTGCCTTATCTCCTATGCAAGTTTGTATATACTAATGTTATTTAAAGTCTTTAATGTGTTATATTGGTTGCTCCAAAAAAAAAAACTCTATGTCCACTGTATTCCTCTAATCATAAGGAATCTCAAAACAAATGACCACTATATTCCTCTGTTCAGTAAATCCTATGCAAGGTCGCCATTTGTTACGTCCTGGGATATATAAACACTGGGCTCTTTCTATTGGACTAGGTATGCGGCAACAAGCAACAACGGAAAATGCTAGATCCAACCCTTATCTATAAACCCAGGCAACAAACCACCCTAAACCGTCAAGAGTCCTGCCTGGACAACGAGGTATCCTATGACTCGGTTACAGGGTGCACGCACTATAGACTGCTGCTAGTCAAGCAGGCTATATAAAAGATCACACAATTAAGTTGACTTAAAGCTTCAAGGAAAAGGTAGATGACGGAATTAAATTGCAGAAACAATTTAATAACAAACTAGAAGAAAGTACATTTAACGTTACGTTAATTAATACAACTAATCACCCCTGTGTGAAAGAAGGTGAAAGCAAACAGTCCTCAAAACATCGTACAGGTAGACAAGATGCGGGTTTCTAAACTGCATGCGGCTACTGTAGGATCTGATGCTTAGCAAAGAAAATACGTTACGGATTTAGAGAACTCTTAACTCATAAGCAGGAATAAATACTAGTGATAGGCCATACAGTGTATAATAGGTATAATTAAATAAAGGCAGCAACTCGCAACATAACCACATACAGGTGTGCTTCTCACTCTTAGTCAGGCAAGCCTGCTCGGACAGAGTCTCTAAGCCACACCCTGACTCACAATGTTCACAAAAACGGTAAACTGTGGCACAATAACAAGCATGCAGAAATAATAAACCCCTAGCTGTTAATCTGCCAGGTGGCAGAGGTCTAGCCGGAAGGATATAGGCTTCGGATACCCGGGCTGAGCCACCTGCTCTAGCCTAGGGACGTTTCCAAGTCTGTGCGCCATATTACTCTAATTGAAAGGGTGCTCTTTTGAGAGACTCAGATCGCAAGTATCTGACTCTCTCCTGGCGACCCTAAAACAAAAGCAAGACGTGCTAGCGCAGTGCTGAGTGGACTAGGCAAGGGCCCTCACACAACACAACACTAGACACACAGGGACACAGACAAGAAAATGCCCCCAGACTCCCACGGGTATCCTAGTAAAGTCGTGCGGGTCCACAGGACTCGCACCAGCAGACTTTACTTAAAGGATCGCAAAAAGCCTCCCCTCCGGTCTAGCCCCTGCTAACCTGACACAAGAACACACTAGCAAGCATGAAACCACCAAATATGAGACAACAAAAAAGCTTCCTAGGTCTCATTAACAA
>JBAKBP010032541.1:0-23019 GCA_037953745.1 Lithodes maja
CCTCTCGTGTAGATAGCCCAGTTATAGAGGCTCTAAATCCCGTTTTATGTCTCCACCATACAAGACCAATTCACTTTAGTGTCCAATCTCAGAAAATAGTTTTTGAGAAAATATTATTTTGTCAATTAAATGTTAATTAGCCTAGTTTTTAGGGTGATTTTAGCTCTATTATATGTCTACCTCTCGTGTAGATAGCCCAGTTATAGAGGCTCTAAATCCCGTTTTATGTCTCCACCATACAAGACCAATTCACTTTAGTGTCCAATCTCAGAAAATAGTTTTTGAGAAAATATTATTTTGTCAATTCAATGTTAATTAGCCTAGTTTTTAGGGTGATTTTAGCTCTATTATATGTCTACCTCTCGTGTAGATAGCCCAGTTATAGAGGCTCTAAATCCCGTTTTATGTCTCCACCATACAAGACCAATTCACTTTAGTGTCCAATCTCAGAAAATAGTTTTTGAGAAAATATTATTTTGTCAATTCAATGTTAATTAGCCTAGTTTTTAGGGTGATTTTAGCTCTATTATATGTCTACCTCTCGTGTAGATAGCCCAGTTATAGAGGCTCTAAATCCCGTTTTATGTCTCCACCATACAAGACCAATTCACTTTAGTGTCCAATCTCAGAAAATAGTTTTTGAGAAAATATTATTTTGTCAATTCAATGTTAATTAGCCTAGTTTTTAGGGTGATTTTAGCTCTATTATATGTCTACCTCTCGTGTAGATAGCCCAGTTATAGAGGCTCTAAATCCCGTTTTATGTCTCCACCATACAAGACCAATTCACTTTAGTGTCCAATCTCAGAAAATAGTTTTTGAGAAAATATTATTTTGTCAATTCAATGTTAATTAGCCTAGTTTTTAGGGTGATTTTAGCTCTATTATATGTCTACCTCTCGTGTAGATAGCCCAGTTATAGAGGCTCTAAATCCCGTTTTATGTCTCCACCATACAAGACCAATTCACTTTAGTGTCCAATCTCAGAAAATAGTTTTTGAGAAAATATTATTTTGTCAATTCAATGTTAATTAGCCTAGTTTTTAGGGTGATTTTAGCTCTATTATATGTCTACCTCTCGTGTAGATAGCCCAGTTATAGAGGCTCTAAATCCCGTTTTATGTCTCCACCATACAAGACCAATTCACTTTAGTGTCCAATCTCAGAAAATAGTTTTTGAGAAAATATTATTTTGTCAATTCAATGTTAATTAGCCTAGTTTTTAGGGTGATTTTAGCTCTATTATAGTGTCTACCTCTCGTGTAGATAGCCCAGTTATAGAGGCTCTAAATCCCGTTTTATGTCTCCACCATACAAGACCAATTCACTTTAGTGTCCAATCTCAGAAAATAGTTTTTGAGAAAATATTATTTTGTCAATTCAATGTTAATTAGCCTAGTTTTTAGGGTGATTTTAGCTCTATTATATGTCTACCTCTCGTGTAGATAGCCCAGTTATAGAGGCTCTAAATCCCGTTTTATGTCTCCACCATACAAGACCAATTCACTTTAGTGTCCAATCTCAGAAAATAGTTTTTGAGAAAATATTATTTTGTCAATTCAATGTTAATTAGCCTAGTTTTTAGGGTGATTTTAGTTCTATTATATGTCTACCTCTCAGTGTATAAGATAGCCCAGTTATAGAGGCTCTAAATACCGTTTTGTGTCTCCACCATACAAGACCAATTCACTTTAGTGTCCAATCTCAGAAAATAGTTTTTGAGAAAATATTATTTTGTCAATTCAATGTTAATTAGCCTAGTTTTTAGGGTGATTTTAGCTCTATTATATGTCTACCTCTCGTGTAGATAGCCCAGTTATAGAGGCTCTAAATCCCGTTTATATTATTTTGTCAATTCAATGTTAATTAGCCTAGTTTTTAGGGTGATTTTAGCTCTATTATATGTCTACCTCTCGTGTAGATAGCCCAGTTATAGAGGCTCTAAATCCCGTTTTATGTCTCCACCATACAAGACCAATTCACTTTAGTGTCCAATCTCAGAAAATAGTTTTTGAGAAAATATTATTTTGTCAATTCAATGTTAATTAGCCTAGTTTTTAGGGTGATTTTAGCTCTATTATATGTCTACCTCTCGTGTAGATAGCCCAGTTATAGAGGCTCTAAATCCCGTTTTATGTCTCCACCATACAAGACCAATTCACTTTAGTGTCCAATCTCAGAAAATAGTTTTTGAGAAAATATTATTTTGTCAATTCAATGTTAATTAGCCTAGTTTTTAGGGTGATTTTAGCTCTATTATATGTCTACCTCTCGTGTAGATAGCCCAGTTATAGAGGCTCTAAATCCCGTTTTATGTCTCCACCATACAAGACCAATTCACTTTAGTGTCCAATCTCAGAAAATAGTTTTTGAGAAAATATTATTTTGTCAATTCAATGTTAATTAGCCTAGTTTTTAAGGAGATTTTAGCTCTATTATATGTCTACCTCTCGTGTAGATAGCCCAGTTATAGAGGCTCTAAATCCCGTTTTATGTCTCCACCATACAAGACCAATTCACTTTAGTGTCCAATCTCAGAAAATAGTTTTTGAGAAAATATTATTTTGTCAATTCAATGTTAATTAGCCTAGTTTTTAGGGTGATTTTAGCTCTATTATATGTCTACCTCTCGTGTAGATAGCCCAGTTATAGAGGCTCTAAATTCCGTTTTATGTCTCCACCATACAAGACCAATTCACTTTAGTGTCCAATCTCAGAAAATAGTTTTTGAGAAAATATTATTTTGTCAATTCAATGTTAATTAGCCTAGTTTTTAGGGTGATTTTAGCTCTATTATATGTCTACCTCTCGTGTAGATAGCCCAGTTATAGAGGCTCTAAATCCCGTTTTATGTCTCCACCATACAAGACCAATTCACTTTAGTGTCCAATCTCAGAAAATAGTTTTTGAGAAAATATTATTTTGTCAATTCAATGTTAATTAGCCTAGTTTTTAGGGTGATTTTAGCTCTATTATATGTCTACCTCTCGTGTAGATAGCCCAGTTATAGAGGCTCTAAATCCCGTTTTATGTCTCCACCATACAAGACCAATTCACTTTAGTGTCCAATCTCAGAAAATAGTTTTTGAGAAAATATTATTTTGTCAAGACCAATCACTTTAGTGTCCAATCTCAGAAAATAGTTTTTGAGAAAATATTATTTTGTCAATTCAATGTTAATTAGCCTAGTTTTTAGGGTGATTTTCTTGAGTATCCACCATACAAGACCAATTCACTTTAGTGTCCAATCTCAGAAAATAGTTTTTGAGAAAATATTATTTTGTCAATTCAATGTTAATTAGCCTAGTTTTTAGGGTGATTTTAGCTCTATTATATGTCTACCTCTCGTGTAGATAGCCCAGTTATAGAGGCTCTAAATCCCGTTTTATGTCTCCACCATACAAGACCAATTCACTTTAGTGTCCAATCTCAGAAAATAGTTTTTGAGAAAATATTATTTTGTCAATTCAATGTTAATTAGCCTAGTTTTTAGGGTGATGTTAGCTCTATTATATGTCTACCTCTCGTGTAGATAGCCCAGTTATAGAGGCTCTAAATTCCGTTTTGTGTCTCCACCATACAAGACCAATTCATTTTAGTGTCCAATCTCAGAAAATAGTTTTTGAGAAAATATTATTTTGTCAATTCAATGTTAATTAGCCTAGTTTTTAGGGTGATTTTAGCTCTATTATATGTCTACCTCTCGTGTAGATAGCCCAGTTATAGAGGCTCTAAATCCCGTTTTGTGTCTCCACCATACAAGACCAATTCACTTTAGTGTCCAATCTCAGAAAATAGTTTTTGAGAAAATATTATTTTGTCAATTCAATGTTAATTAGCCTAGTTTTTAGGGTGATTTTAGCTCTATTATATGTCTACCTCTCGTGTAGATAGCCCAGTTATAGAGGCTCTAAATCCCGTTTTGTGTCTCCACCATACAAGACCAATTCACTTTAGTGTCCAATCTCAGAAAATAGTTTTTGAGAAAATATTATTTTGTCAATTCAATGTTAACTAGCCTAGTTTTTAGGGTTATTTTAGCTCTATTATATGTCTACCTCTCGTGTAGATAGCCCAGTTATAGAGGCTCTAAATTCCGTTTTGTGTCTCCACCATACAAGACCAATTCACTTTAGTGTCCAATCTCAGAAAATAGTTTTTGAGAAAATATTATTTTGTCAATTCAATGTTAACTAGCCTAGTTTTTAGGGTTATTTTAGCTCTATTATATGTCTACCTCTCGTGTAGATAGCCCAGTTATAGAGGCTCTAAATCCCGTTTTGTGTCTCCACCATACAAGACCAATTCACTTTAGTGTCCAATCTCAGAAAATAGTTTTTGAGAAAATATTATTTTGTCAATTCAATGTTAACTAGCCTAGTTTTTAGGGTTATTTTAGCTCTATTATATGTCTACCTCTCGTGTAGATAGCCCAGTTATAGAGGCTCTAAATCCCGTTTTATGTCTCCACCATACAAGACCAATTCACTTTAGTGTCCAATCTCAGAAAATAGTTTTTGAGAAAATATTATTTTGTCAATTCAATGTTAATTAGCCTAGTTTTTAGGGTGATTTTAGCTCTATTATATGTCAACCTCTCGTGTAGATAGCCCAGTTATAGAGGCTCTAAATCCCGTTTATATTATTTTGTCAATTCAATGTTAATTAGCCTAGTTTTTAGGGTGATTTTAGCTCTATTATATGTCTACCTCTCGTGTAGATAGCCCAGTTATAGAGGCTATAAATCCCGTTTTATGTCTCCACCATACAAGACCAATTCACTTTAGTGTCCAATCTCAGAAAATAGTTTTTGAGAAAATATTATTTTGTCAATTCAATGTTAATTAGCCTAGTTTTTAGGGTGATTTTAGCTCTATTATATGTCTACCTCTCGTGTAGATAGCCCAGTTATAGAGGCTCTAAATCCCGTTTTATGTCTCCACCATACAAGACCAATTCACTTTAGTGTCCAATCTCAGAAAATAGTTTTTGAGAAAATATTATTTTGTCAATTCAATGTTAATTAGCCTAGTTTTTAGGGTGATTTTAGCTCTATTATATGTATACCTCTCGTGTAGATAGCCCAGTTATAGAGGCTCTAAATCCCGTTTTGTGTCTCCACCATACAAGACCAATTCACTTTAGTGTCCAATCTCAGAAAATAGTTTTTGAGAAAATATTATTTTGTCAATTCAATGTTAACTAGCCTAGTTTTTAGGGTTATTTTAGCTCTATTATATGTCTACCTCTCGTGTAGATAGCCCAGTTATAGAGGCTCTAAATTCCGTTTTGTGTCTCCACCATACAAGACCAATTCACTTTAGTGTCCAATCTCAGAAAATAGTTTTTGAGAATATATTATTTTGTCAATTCAATGTTAACTAGCCTAGTTTTTAGGGTTATTTTAGCTCTATTATATGTCTACCTCTCGTGTAGATAGCCCAGTTATAGAGGCTCTAAATCCCGTTTTGTGTCTCCACCATACAAGACCAATTCACTTTAGTGTCCAATCTCAGAAAATAGTTTTTGAGAAAATATTATTTTGTCAATTCAATGTTAACTAGCCTAGTTTTTAGGGTTATTTTAGCTCTATTATATGTCTACCTCTCGTGTAGATAGCCCAGTTATAGAGGCTCTAAATCCCGTTTTATGTCTCCACCATACAAGACCAATTCACTTTAGTGTCCAATCTCAGAAAATAGTTTTTGAGAAAATATTATTTTGTCAATTCAATGTTAATTAGCCTAGTTTTTAGGGTGATTTTAGCTCTATTATATGTCTACCTCTCGTGTAGATAGCCCAGTTATAGAGGCTCTAAATCCCGTTTATATTATTTTGTCAATTCAATGTTAATTAGCCTAGTTTTTAGGGTGATTTTAGCTCTATTATATGTCTACCTCTCGTGTAGATAACCCAGTTATAGAGGCTCTAAATCCCGTTTTGTGTCTCCACCATACAAGACCAATTCACTTTAGTGTCCAATCTCAGAAAATAGTTTTTGAGAAAATATTATTTTGTCAATTCAATGTTAATTAGCCAAGTTTTTAGGGTGATTTTAGCTCTATTATATGTCTACCTCTCGTGTAGATAGCCCAGTTATAGAGGCTCTAAATCCCGTTTTATGTCTCCACCATACAAGACCAATTCACTTTAGTGTCCAATCTCAGAAAATAGTTTTTGAGAAAATATTATTTTGTCAATTCAATGTTAATTAGCCTAGTTTTTAGGGTGATTTTAGCTCTATTATATGTCTACCTCTCGTGTAGATAACCCAGTTATAGAGGCTCTAAATCCCGTTTTATGTCTCCACCATACAAGACCAATTCACTGTAGTGTCCAATCTCAGAAAATAGTTTTTGAGAAAATATTATTTTGTCAATTCAATGCTAATTAGCCTAGTTTTTAGGGTGATTTTAGCTCTATTATATGTATACCTCTCGTGTAGATAGCCCAGTTATAGAGGCTCTAAATCCCGTTTTATGTCTCCACCATACAAGACCAATTCACTTTAGTGTCCAATCTCAGAAAATAGTTTTTGAGAAAATATTATTTTGTCAATTCAATGTTAATTAGCCTAGTTTTTAGGGTGATTTTAGCTCTATTATATGTCTACCTCTCGTGTAGATAGCCCAGTTATAGAGGCTCTAAATCCCGTTTTATGTCTCCACCATACAAGACCAATTCACTTTAGTGTCCAATCTCAGAAAATAGTTTTTTAGAAAATATTATTTTGTCAATTCAATGTTAATTAGCCTAGTTTTTAGGGTGATTTTAGCTCTATTATATGTATACCTCTCGTGTAGATAGCCCAGTTATAGAGGCTCTAAATCCCGTTTTATGTCTCCACCATACAAGACCAATTCACTTTAGTGTCCAATCTCAGAAAATAGTTTTTGAGAAAATATTATTTTGTCAATTCAATGTTAATTAGCCTATTTTTTAGGGTGATTTTAGCTCTATTATATGTCTACCTCTCGTGTAGATAGCCCAGTTATAGAGGCTCTAAATCCCGTGTTATGTCTCCACCATACAAGACCAATTCACTTTAGTGTCCAATCTCAGAAAATAGTTTTTGAGAAAATATTATTTTGTCAATTCAATGTTAATTAGCCTAGTTTTTAGGGTGATTTTAGCTCTATTATATGTCTACCTCTCGTGTAGATAGCCCAGTTATAGAGGCTCTAAATCCCGTTTTATGTCTCCACCATACAAGACCAATTCACTTTAGTGTCCAATCTCAGAAAATAGTTTTTGAGAAAATATTATTTTGTCAATTCAATGTTAATTAGCCTAGTTTTTAGGGTGATTTTAGCTCTATTATATGTCTACCTCTCGTGTAGATAGCCCAGTTATAGAGGCTCTAAATCCCGTTTTATGTCTCCACCATACAAGACCAATTCACTTTAGTGTCCAATCTCAGAAAATAGTTTTGAGAAAATATTATTTTGTCAATTCAATGTTAATTAGCCTAGTTTTTAGGGTGATTTTAGCTCTATTATGTGTCTACCTCTCGTGTAGATAGCCCAGTTATAGAGGCTCTAAATCCCGTTTTATGTGCCCACCCTACAAGACCAATTCACTTTAGTGTCCAATCTCAGAAAATAGTTTTTGAGAAAATATTATTTTGTCAATTCAATGTTAATTAGCCTAGTTTTTAGGGTGATTTTAGCTCTATTATATGTCTACCTCTCGTGTAGATAGCCCAGTTATAGAGGCTCTAAATCCCGTTGTATGTCTCCACCATACAAGACCAATTCACTTTAGTGTCCAATCTCAGAAAATAGTTTTTGAGAAAATATTATTTTGTCAATTCAATGTTAATTAGCCTAGTTTTTAGGGTGATTTTAGCTCTATTATATGTCTACCTCTCGTGTAGATAGCCCAGTTATAGAGGCTCTAAATCCCGTTTTATGTCTCCACCATACAAGACCAATTCACTTTAGTGTCCAATCTCAGAAAATAGTTTTTGAGAAAATATTATTTTGTCAATTCAATGTTAATTAGCCTAGTTTTTAGGGTGATTTTAGCTCTATTATATGTCTACCTCTCGTGTAGATAGCCCAGTTATAGAGGCTCTAAATCCCGTTTTATGTCTCCACCATACAAGACCAATTCACTTTAGTGTCCAATCTCAGAAAATAGTTTTTGAGAAAATATTATTTTGTCAATTCAATGTTAATTAGCCTAGTTTTTAGGGTGATTTTAGCTCTATTATATGTCTACCTCTCGTGTAGATAGCCCAGTTATAGAGGCTCTAAATCCCGTTTTATGTCTCCACCATACAAGACCAATTCACTGTAGTGTCCAATCTCAGAAAATAGTTTTTGAGAAAATATTATTTTGTCAATTCAATGCTAATTAGCCTAGTTTTTAGGGTGATTTTAGCTCTATTATATGTCTACCTCTCGTGTAGATAGCCCAGTTATAGAGGCTCTAAATCCCGTTTTATGTCTCCACCATACAAGACCAATTCACTTTAGTGTCCAATCTCAGAAAATAGTTTTTGAGAAAATATTATTTTGTCAATTCAATGTTAATTAGCCTAGTTTTTAGGGTGATTTTAGCTCTATTATATGTCTACCTCTCGTGTAGATAGCCCAGTTATAGAGGCTCTAAATCCCGTTTTATGTCTCCACCATACAAGACCAATTCACTTTAGTGTCCAATCTCAGAAAATAGTTTTTTAGAAAATATTATTTTGTCAATTCAATGTTAATTAGCCTAGTTTTTAGGGTGATTTTAGCTCTATTATATGTCTACCTCTCGTGTAGATAGCCCAGTTATAGAGGCTCTAAATCCCGTTTTATGTCTCCACCATACAAGACCAATTCACTTTAGTGTCCAATCTCAGAAAATAGTTTTTGAGAAAATATTATTTTGTCAATTCAATGTTAATTAGCCTATTTTTAGGGTGATTTTAGCTCTATTATATGTCTACCTCTCGTGTAGATAGCCCAGTTATAGAGGCTCTAAATCCCGTTTTATGTCTCCACCATACAAGACCAATTCACTTTAGTGTCCAATCTCAGAAAATAGTTTTTGAGAAAATATTATTTTGTCAATTCAATGTAAATTATCCTAGTTTTTAGGGTGATTTTAGCTCTATTATATGTCTACCTCTCGTGTAGATAGCCCAGTTATAGAGGCTCTAAATCCCGTTTTATGTCTCCACCATACAAGACCAATTCACTTTAGTGTCCAATCTCAGAAAATAGTTTTTGAGAAAATATTATTTTGTCAATTCAATGTTAATTAGCCTATTTTTTAGGGTGATTTTAGCTCTATTATATGTCTACCTCTCGTGTAGATAGCCCAGTTATAGAGGCTCTAAATCCCGTGTTATGTCTCCACCATACAAGACCAATTCACTTTAGTGTCCAATCTCAGAAAATAGTTTTTGAGAAAATATTATTTTGTCAATTCAATGTTAATTAGCCTAGTTTTTAGGGTGATTTTAGCTCTATTATATGTCTACCTCTCGTGTAGATAGCCCAGTTATAGAGGCTCTAAATCCCGTTTTATGTCTCCACCATACAAGACCAATTCACTTTAGTGTCCAATCTCAGAAAATAGTTTTTGAGAAAATATTATTTTGTCAATTCAATGTTAATTAGCCTAGTTTTTAGGGTGATTTTAGCTCTATTATATGTCTACCTCTCGTGTAGATAGCCCAGTTATAGAGGCTCTAAATCCCGTTTTATGTCTCCACCATACAAGACCAATTCACTTTAGTGTCCAATCTCAGAAAATAGTTTTTGAGAAAATATTATTTTGTCAATTCAATGTTAATTAGCCTAGTTTTTAGGGTGATTTTAGCTCTATTATGTGTCTACCTCTCGTGTAGATAGCCCAGTTATAGAGGCTCTAAATCCCGTTTTATGTGCCCACCCTACAAGACCAATTCACTTTAGTGTCCAATCTCAGAAAATAGTTTTTGAGAAAATATTATTTTGTCAATTCAATGTTAATTAGCCTAGTTTTTAGGGTGATTTTAGCTCTATTATATGTCTACCTCTCGTGTAGATAGCCCAGTTATAGAGGCTCTAAATCCCGTTGTATGTCTCCACCATACAAGACCAATTCACTTTAGTGTCCAATCTCAGAAAATAGTTTTTGAGAAAATATTATTTTGTCAATTCAATGTTAATTAGCCTAGTTTTTAGGGTGATTTTAGCTCTATTATATGTCTACCTCTCGTGTAGATAGCCCAGTTATAGAGGCTCTAAATCCCGTTTTATGTCTCCACCATACAAGACCAATTCACTTTAGTGTCCAATCTCAGAAAATAGTTTTTGAGAAAATATTATTTTGTCAATTCAATGTTAATTAGCCTAGTTTTTAGGGTGATTTTAGCTCTATTATATGTCTACCTCTCGTGTAGATAGCCCAGTTATAGAGGCTCTAAATCCCGTTTTATGTCTCCACCATACAAGACCAATTCACTTTAGTGTCCAATCTCAGAAAATAGTTTTTGAGAAAATATTATTTTGTCAATTCAATGTTAATTAGCCTAGTTTTTAGGGTGATTTTAGCTCTATTATATGTCTACCTCTCGTGTAGATAGCCCAGTTATAGAGGCTCTAAATCCCGTTTTATGTCTCCACCATACAAGACCAATTCACTGTAGTGTCCAATCTCAGAAAATAGTTTTTGAGAAAATATTATTTTGTCAATTCAATGCTAATTAGCCTAGTTTTTAGGGTGATTTTAGCTCTATTATATGTCTACCTCTCGTGTAGATAGCCCAGTTATAGAGGCTCTAAATCCCGTTTTATGTCTCCACCATACAAGACCAATTCACTTTAGTGTCCAATCTCAGAAAATAGTTTTTGAGAAAATATTATTTTGTCAATTCAATGTTAATTAGCCTAGTTTTTAGGGTGATTTTAGCTCTATTATATGTCTACCTCTCGTGTAGATAGCCCAGTTATAGAGGCTCTAAATCCCGTTTTATGTCTCCACCATACAAGACCAATTCACTTTAGTGTCCAATCTCAGAAAATAGTTTTTTAGAAAATATTATTTTGTCAATTCAATGTTAATTAGCCTAGTTTTTAGGGTGATTTTAGCTCTATTATATGTCTACCTCTCGTGTAGATAGCCCAGTTATAGAGGCTCTAAATCCCGTTTTATGTCTCCACCATACAAGACCAATTCACTTTAGTGTCCAATCTCAGAAAATAGTTTTTGAGAAAATATTATTTTGTCAATTCAATGTTAATTAGCCTATTTTTAGGGTGATTTTAGCTCTATTATATGTCTACCTCTCGTGTAGATAGCCCAGTTATAGAGGCTCTAAATCCCGTTTTATGTCTCCACCATACAAGACCAATTCACTTTAGTGTCCAATCTCAGAAAATAGTTTTTGAGAAAATATTATTTTGTCAATTCAATGTAAATTATCCTAGTTTTTAGGGTGATTTTAGCTCTATTATATGTCTACCTCTCGTGTAGATAGCCCAGTTATAGAGGCTCTAAATCCCGTTTTATGTCTCCACCATACAAGACCAATTCACTTTAGTGTCCAATCTCAGAAAATAGTTTTTGAGAAAATATTATTTTGTCAATTCAATGTTAATTAGCCTAGTTTTTAGGGTGATTTTAGCTCTATTATATGTCTACCTCTCGTGTAGATAGCCCAGTTATAGAGGCTCTAAATCCCGTTTTATGTCTCCACCATACAAGACCAATTCACTTTAGTGTCCAATCTCAGAAAATAGTTTTTGAGAAAATATTATTTTGTCAATTCAATGTTAATTAGCCTAGTTTTTAGGGTGATTTTAGCTCTATTATGTGTCTACCTCTCGTGTAGATAGCCCAGTTATAGAGGCTCTAAATCCCGTTTTATGTCTCCACCATACAAGACCAATTCACTTTAGTGTCCAATCTCAGAAAATAGTTTTTTGAGAAAATATTATTTTGTCAATTCAATGTTAATTAGCCTAGTTTTTAGGGTGATTTTAGCTCTATTATATGTCTACCTCTCGTGTAGATAGCCCAGTTATAGAGGCTCTAAATCCCGTTTTATGTCTCCACCATACAAGACCAATTCACTTTAGTGTCCAATCTCAGAAAATAGTTTTTGAGAAAATATTATTTTGTCAATTCAATGTTAATTAGCCTAGTTTTTAGGGTGATTTTAGTTCTATTATATGTCTACCTCTCATGTATTAAGATAGCCCAGTTATAGAGGCTCTAAATACCGTTTTGTGTCTCCACCATACAAGACCAATTCACTTTAGTGTCCAATCTCAGAAAATAGTTTTTGAGAAAATATTATTTTGTCAATTCAATGTTAATTAGCCTAGTTTTTAGGGTGATTTTAGCTCTATTATATGTCTACCTCTCGTGTAGATAGCCCAGTTATAGAGGCTCTAAATCCCGTTTATATTATTTTGTCAATTCAATGTTAATTAGCCTAGTTTTTAGGGTGATTTTAGCTCTATTATATGTCTACCTCTCGTGTAGATAGCCCAGTTATAGAGGCTCTAAATCCCGTTTTATGTCTCCACCATACAAGACCAATTCACTTTAGTGTCCAATCTCAGAAAATAGTTTTGAGAAAATATTATTTTGTCAATTCAATGTTAATTAGCCTAGTTTTTAGGGTGATTTTAGCTCTATTGTATGTCTACCTCTCGTGTAGATAGCCCAGTTATAGAGGCTCTAAATCCCGTTTTATGTCTCCACCATACAAGACCAATTCACTTTAGTGTCCAATCTCAGAAAATAGTTTTTGAGAAAATATTATTTTGTCAATTCAATGTTAATTAGCCTAGTTTTTAGGGTGATTTTAGCTCTATTATATGTCTACCTCTCGTGTAGATAGCCCAGTTATAGAGGCTCTAAATCCCGTTTTATGTCTCCACCATACAAGACCAATTCACTTTAGTGTCCAATCTCAGAAAATAGTTTTTGAGAAAATATTATTTTGTCTATTCAATGTTAATTAGCCTAGTTTTTAGGGTGATTTTAGCTCTATTATATGTCTACCTCTCGTGTAGATAGCCCAGTTATAGAGGCTCTAAATCCCGTTTTATGTCTCCACCATACAAGACCAATTCACTTTAGTGTCCAATCTCAGAAAATAGTTTTGAGAAAATATTATTTTGTCAATTCAATGTTAATTAGCCTAGTTTTTAGGGTGATTTTAGCTCTATTGTATGTCTACCTCTCGTGTAGATAGCACAGTTATAGAGGCTCTAAATCCCGTTTTATGTCTCCACCATACAAGACCAATTCACTTTAGTGTCCAATCTCAGAAAATAGTTTTTGAGAAAATATTATTTTGTCAATTCAATGTTAATTAGCCTAGTTTTTAGGGTGATTTTAGCTCTATTATATGTCTACCTCTCGTGTAGATAGCCCAGTTATAGAGGCTCTAAATCCCGTTTTATGTCTCCACCATACAAGACCAATTCACTTTAGTGTCCAATCTCAGAAAATAGTTTTTGAGAAAATATTATTTTGTCTATTCAATGTTAATTAGCCTAGTTTTTAGGGTGATTTTAGCTCTATTATATGTCTACCTCTCGTGTAGATAGCCCAGTTATAGAGGCTCTAAATCCCGTTTTATGTCTCCACCATACAAGACCAATTCACTTTAGTGTCCAATCTCAGAAAATAGTTTTTGAGAAAATATTATTTTGTCAATTCAATGTTAATTAGCCTAGTTTTTAGGGTGATTTTAGCTCTATTATATGTCTACCTCTCGTGTAGATAGCCCAGTTATAGAGGCTCTAAATTCCGTTTTATGTCTCCACCATACAAGACCAATTCACTTTAGTGTCCAATCTCAGAAAATAGTTTTTGAGAAAATATTATTTTGTCAATTCAATGTTAATTAGCCTAGTTTTTAGGGTGATTTTATCTCTATTATGTGTCTACCTCTCGTGTAGATAGCCCAGTTATAGAGGCTCTAAATCCCGTTTTATGTCTCCACCATACAAGACCAATTCACTTTAGTGTCCAATCTCAGAAAATAGTTTTTGAGAAAATATTATTTTGTCAATTCAATGTTAATTAGCCTAGTTTTTAGGGTGATTTTAGCTCTATTATATGTCTACCTCTCGTGTAGATAGCCCAGTTATAGAGGCTCTAAATCCCGTTTTATGTCTCCACCATACAAGACCAATTCACTGTAGTGTCCAATCTCAGAAAATAGTTTTTGAGAAAATATTATTTTGTCAATTCAATGCTAATTAGCCTAGTTTTTAGGGTGATTTTAGCTCTATTATATGTATACCTCTCGTGTAGATAGCCCAGTTATAGAGGCTCTAAATCCCGTTTTATGTCTCCACCATACAAGACCAATTCACTTTAGTGTCCAATCTCAGAAAATAGTTTTTTAGAAAATATTATTTTGTCAATTCAATGTTAATTAGCCTAGTTTTTAGGGTGATTTTAGCTCTATTATATGTCTACCTCTCGTGTAGATAGCCCAGTTATAGAGGCTCTAAATCCCGTTTTATGTCTCCACCATACAAGACCAATTCACTTTAGTGTCCAATCTCAGAAAATAGTTTTTGAGAAAATATTATTTTGTCAATTCAATGTTAATTAGCCTAGTTTTTAGGGTGATTTTAGCTCTATTATATGTCTACCTCTCGTGTAGATAGCCCAGTTATAGAGGCTCTAAATCCCGTTTTATGTCTCCACCATACAAGACCAATTCACTTTAGTGTCCAATCTCAGAAAATAGTTTTTGAGAAAATATTATTTTGTCAATTCAATGTTAATTAGCCTAGTTTTTAGGGTGATTTTAGCTCTATTATATGTCTACCTCTCGTGTAGATAGCCCAGTTATAGAGGCTCTAAATCCCGTTTTATGTCTCCACCATACAAGACCAATTCACTGTAGTGTCCAATCTCAGAAAATAGTTTTTGAGAAAATATTATTTTGTCAATTCAATGCTAATTAGCCTAGTTTTTAGGGTGATTTTAGCTCTATTATATGTATACCTCTCGTGTAGATAGCCCAGTTATAGAGGCTCTAAATCCCGTTTTATGTCTCCACCATACAAGACCAATTCACTTTAGTGTCCAATCTCAGAAAATAGTTTTTGAGAAAATATTATTTTGTCAATTCAATGTTAATTAGCCTAGTTTTTAGGGTGATTTTAGCTCTATTATATGTCTACCTCTCGTGTAGATAGCCCAGTTATAGAGGCTCTAAATCCCGTTTTATGTCTCCACCATACAAGACCAATTCACTTTAGTGTCCAATCTCAGAAAATAGTTTTTTAGAAAATATTATTTTGTCAATTCAATGTTAATTAGCCTAGTTTTTAGGGTGATTTTAGCTCTATTATATGTCTACCTCTCGTGTAGATAGCCCAGTTATAGAGGCTCTAAATCCCGTTTTATGTCTCCACCATACAAGACCAATTCACTTTAGTGTCCAATCTCAGAAAATAGTTTTTGAGAAAATATTATTTTGTCAATTCAATGTTAATTAGCCTATTTTTTAGGGTGATTTTAGCTCTATTATATGTCTACCTCTCGTGTAGATAGCCCAGTTATAGAGGCTCTAAATCCCGTTTTATGTGTCCACCATACAAGACCAATTCACTTTAGTGTCCAATCTCAGAAAATAGTTTTTGAGAAAATATTATTTTGTCAATTCAATGTTAATTAGCCTAGTTTTTAGGGTGATTTTAGCTCTATTATATGTCTACCTCTCGTGTAGATAGCCCAGTTATAGAGGCTCTAAATCCCGTTTTATGTCTCCACCATACAAGACCAATTCACTTTAGTGTCCAATCTCAGAAAATAGTTTTTGAGAAAATATTATTTTGTCAATTCAATGTTAATTAGCCTAGTTTTTAGGGTGATTTTAGCTCTATTATATGTCTACCTCTCGTGTAGATAGCCCAGTTATAGAGGCTCTAAATCCCGTTTTATGTCTCCACCATACAAGACCAATTCACTTTAGTGTCCAATCTCAGAAAATAGTTTTTGAGAAAATATTATTTTGTCAATTCAATGTTAATTAGCCTAGTTTTTAGGGTGATTTTAGCTCTATTATGTGTCTACCTCTCGTGTAGATAGCCCAGTTATAGAGGCTCTAAATCCCGTTTTATGTCTCCACCCTACAAGACCAATTCACTTTAGTGTCCAATCTCAGAAAATAGTTTTTGAGAAAATATTATTTTGTCAATTCAATGTTAATTAGCCTAGTTTTTAGGGTGATTTTAGCTCTATTATATGTCTACCTCTCGTGTAGATAGCCCAGTTATAGAGGCTCTAAATCCCGTTTTATGTCTCCACCATACAAGACCAATTCACTTTAGTGTCCAATCTCAGAAAATAGTTTTTGAGAAAATATTATTTTGTCAATTCAATGTTAATTAGCCTAGTTTTTAGGGTGATTTTAGCTCTATTATATGTCTACCTCTCGTGTAGATAGCCCAGTTATAGAGGCTCTAAATCCCGTTTTATGTCTCCACCATACAAGACCAATTCACTTTAGTGTCCAATCTCAGAAAATAGTTTTTGAGAAAATATTATTTTGTCAATTCAATGTTAATTAGCCTAGTTTTTAGGGTGATTTTAGCTCTATTATATGTCTACCTCTCGTGTAGATAGCCCAGTTATAGAGGCTCTAAATCCCGTTTTATGTCTCCACCATACAAGACCAATTCACTTTAGTGTCCAATCTCAGAAAATAGTTTTTGAGAAAATATTATTTTGTCAATTCAATGTTAATTAGCCTAGTTTTTAGGGTGATTTTAGCTCTATTATATGTCTACCTCTCGTGTAGATAGCCCAGTTATAGAGGCTCTAAATCCCGTTTTATGTCTCCACCATACAAGACCAATTCACTTTAGTGTCCAATCTCAGAAAATAGTTTTTGAGAAAATATTATTTTGTCAATTCAATGCTAATTAGCCTAGTTTTTAGGGTGATTTTAGCTCTATTATATGTCTACCTCTCGTGTAGATAGCCCAGTTATAGAGGCTCTAAATCCCGTTTTATGTCTCCACCATACAAGACCAATTCACTTTAGTGTCCAATCTCAGAAAATAGTTTTTGAGAAAATATTATTTTGTCAATTCAATGTTAATTAGCCTAGTTTTTAGGGTGATTTTAGCTCTATTATATGTCTACCTCTCGTGTAGATAGCCCAGTTATAGAGGCTCTAAATCCCGTTTTATGTCTCCACCATACAAGACCAATTCACTTTAGTGTCCAATCTCAGAAAATAGTTTTTGAGAAAATATTATTTTGTCAATTCAATGTTAATTAGCCTAGTTTTTAGGGTGATTTTAGCTCTATTATATGTCTACCTCTCGTGTAGATAGCCCAGTTATAGAGGCTCTAAATCCCGTTTTATGTCTCCACCATACAAGACCAATTCACTTTAGTGTCCAATCTCAGAAAATAGTTTTTGAGAAAATATTATTTTGTCAATTCAATGTTAATTAGCCTAGTTTTTAGGGTGATTTTAGCTCTATTATATGTCTACCTCTCGTGTAGATAGCCCAGTTATAGAGGCTCTAAATCCCGTTTTATGTCTCCACCATACAAGACCAATTCACTTTAGTGTCCAATCTCAGAAAATAGTTTTTGAGAAAATATTATTTTGTCAATTCAATGTTAATTAGCCTAGTTTTTAGGGTGATTTTAGCTCTATTATATGTCTACCTCTCGTGTAGATAGCCCAGTTATAGAGGCTCTAAATCCCGTTTTATGTCTCCACCATACAAGACCAATTCACTTTAGTGTCCAATCTCAGAAAATAGTTTTTGAGAAAATATTATTTTGTCAATTCAATGTTAATTAGCCTAGTTTTTAGGGTGATTTTAGCTCTATTATATGTCTACCTCTCGTGTAGATAGCCCAGTTATAGAGGCTCTAAATCCCGTTTTATGTCTCCACCATACAAGACCAATTCACTTTAGTGTCCAATCTCAGAAAATAGTTTTTGAGAAAATATTATTTTGTCAATTCAATGTTAATTAGCCTAGTTTTTAGGGTGATTTTAGCTCTATTATATGTCTACCTCTCGTGTAGATAGCCCAGTTATAGAGGCTCTAAATCCCGTTTTATGTCTCCACCATACAAGACCAATTCACTTTAGTGTCCAATCTCAGAAAATAGTTTTTGAGAAAATATTATTTTGTCAATTCAATGTTAATTAGCCTAGTTTTTAGGGTGATTTTAGCTCTATTATATGTCTACCTCTCGTGTAGATAGCCCAGTTATAGAGGCTCTAAATCCCGTTTTATGTCTCCACCATACAAGACCAATTCACTTTAGTGTCCAATCTCAGAAAATAGTTTTTGAGAAAATATTATTTTGTCAATTCAATGTTAATTAGCCTAGTTTTTAGGGTGATTTTAGCTCTATTATATGTCTACCTCTCGTGTAGATAGCCCAGTTATAGAGGCTCTAAATCCCGTTTTATGTCTCCACCATACAAGACCAATTCACTTTAGTGTCCAATCTCAGAAAATAGTTTTTGAGAAAATATTATTTTGTCAATTCAATGTTAATTAGCCTAGTTTTTAGGGTGATTTTAGCTCTATTATATGTCTACCTCTCGTGTAGATAGCCCAGTTATAGAGGCTCTAAATCCCGTTTTATGTCTCCACCATACAAGACCAATTCACTTTAGTGTCCAATCTCAGAAAATAGTTTTTGAGAAAATATTATTTTGTCAATTCAATGTTAATTAGCCTAGTTTTAGGGTGATTTTAGCTCTATTATATGTCTACCTCTCGTGTAGATAGCCCAGTTATAGAGGCTCTAAATCCCGTTTTATGTCTCCACCATACAAGACCAATTCACTTTAGTGTCCAATCTCAGAAAATAGTTTTTGAGAAAATATTATTTTGTCAATTCAATGTTAATTAGCCTAGTTTTTAGGGTGATTTTAGCTCTATTATATGTCTACCTCTCGTGTAGATAGCACAGTTATAGAGGCTCTAAATCCCGTTTTATGTCTCCACCATACAAGACCAATTCACTTTAGTGTCCAATCTCAGAAAATAGTTTTTGAGAAAATATTATTTTGTCAATTCAATGTTAATTAGCCTAGTTTTTAGGGTGATTTTAGCTCTATTATATGTCTACCTCTCGTGTAGATAGCCCAGTTATAGAGGCTCTAAATCCCGTTTTATGTCTCCACCATACAAGACCAATTCACTTTAGTGTCCAATCTCAGAAAATAGTTTTTGAGAAAATATTATTTTGTCAATTCAATGTTAATTAGCCTAGTTTTTAGGGTGATTTTAGCTCTATTATATGTCTACCTCTCGTGTAGATAGCCCAGTTATAGAGGCTCTAAATCCCGTTTTATGTCTCCACCATACAAGACCAATTCACTTTAGTGTCCAATCTCAGAAAATAGTTTTTGAGAAAATATTATTTTGTCAATTCAATGTTAATTAGCCTAGTTTTTAGGGTGATTTTAGCTCTATTATATGTCTACCTCTCGTGTAGATAGCCCAGTTATAGAGGCTCTAAATCCCGTTTTATGTCTCCACCATACAAGACCAATTCACTTTAGTGTCCAATCTCAGAAAATAGTTTTTGAGAAAATATTATTTTGTCAATTCAATGTTAATTAGCCTAGTTTTTAGGGTGATTTTAGCTCTATTATATGTCTACCTCTCGTGTAGATAGCCCAGTTATAGAGGCTCTAAATCCCGTTTTATGTCTCCACCATACAAGACCAATTCACTTTAGTGTCCAATCTCAGAAAATAGTTTTTGAGAAAATATTATTTTGTCAATTCAATGTTAATTAGCCTAGTTTTTAGGGTGATTTTAGCTCTATTATATGTTTACCTCTCGTGTAGATAGCCCAGTTATAGAGGCTCTAAATCCCGTTTTATGTCTCCACCATACAAGACCAATTCACTTTAGTGTCCAATCTCAGAAAATAGTTTTTGAGGAAATATTATTTTGTCAATTCAATGTTAATTAGCCTAGTTTTTAGGGTGATTTTAGCTCTATTATATGTCTACCTCTCGTGTAGATAGCCCAGTTATAGAGGCTCTAAATCCCGTTTTATGTCTCCACCATACAAGACCAATTCACTTTAGTGTCCAATCTCAGAAAATAGTTTTTGAGAAAATATTATTTTGTCAATTCAATGTTAATTAGCCTAGTTTTTAGGGTGATTTTAGCTCTATTATATGTCTACCTCTCGTGTAGATAGCCCAGTTATAGAGGCTCTAAATCCCGTTTTATGTCTCCACCATACAAGACCAATTCACTTTAGTGTCCAATCTCAGAAAATAGTTTTTGAGAAAATATTATTTTGTCAATTCAATGTTAATTAGCCTAGTTTTTAGGGTGATCTTAGCTCTATTTATATGTCTACCTCTCGTGTAGATAGCCCAGTTATAGAGGCTCTAAATCCCGTTTTATGTCTCCACCATACAAGACCAATTCACTTTAGTGTCCAATCTCAGAAAATAGTTTTTGAGAAAATATTATTTTGTCAATTCAATGTTAATTAGCCTAGTTTTTAGGGTGATTTTAGCTCTATTATATGTCTACCTCTCGTGTAGATAGCCCAGTTATAGAGGCTCTAAATCCCGTTTTATGTCTCCACCATACAAGACCAATTCACTTTAGTGTCCAATCTCAGAAAATAGTTTTTGAGAAAATATTATTTTGTCAATTCAATGTTAATTAGCCTAGTTTTTAGGGTGATTTTAGCTCTATTATATGTCTACCTCTCGTGTAGATAGCCCAGTTATAGAGGCTCTAAATCCCGTTTTATGTCTCCACCATACAAGACCAATTCACTTTAGTGTCCAA
The DNA here is from genome assembly GCA_037953745.1 of Lithodes maja. Lineage (NCBI taxonomy): Eukaryota > Metazoa > Arthropoda > Malacostraca > Decapoda > Lithodidae > Lithodes > Lithodes maja. The sequence goes on from JBAKBP010032541.1 coordinate 20,775, forward strand.
TCTCAGAAAATAGTTTTTGAGAAAATATTATTTTGTCAATTCAATGTTAATTAGCCTAGTTTTTAGGGTGATTTTAGCTCTATTATATGTCTACCTCTCGTGTAGATAGCCCAGTTATAGAGGCTCTAAATCCCGTTTTATGTCTCCACCATACAAGAACAATTCACTTTAGTGTCCAATCTCAGAAAATAGTTTTTGAGAAAATATTATTTTGTCAATTCAATGCTAATTAGCCTAGTTTTTAGGGTGATTTTAGCTCTATTATATGTCTACCTCTCGTGTAGATAGCCCAGTTATAGAGGCTCTAAATCCCATTTTATGTCTCCACCATACAAGACCAATTCACTTTAGTGTCCAATCTCAGAAAATAGTTTTTGAGAAAATAGTTTTTTGTCAATTCAATGTTAATTAGCCTAGTTTTTAGGGTGATTTTAGCTCTATTATATGTCTACCTCTCGTGTAGATAGCCCAGTTATAGAGGCTCTAAATCCCGTTTTATGTCTCCACCATACAAGACCAATTCACTTTAGTGTCCAATCTCAGAAAATAGTTTTTGAGAAAATATTATTTTGTCAATTCAATGTTAATTAGCCTAGTTTTTAGGGTGATTTTAGCTCTATTATATGTTTACCTCTTGTGTAGATAGCCCAGTTATAGAGGCTCTAAATCCCGTTTTATGTCTCCACCATACAAGACCAATTCACTTTAGTGTCCAATCTCAGAAAATAGTTTTTGAGAAAATATAATTTTGTCAATTCAATGTTAATTAGCCTAGTTTTTAGGGTGATTTTAGCTCTATTATATGTCTACCTCTCGTGTAGATAGCCCAGTTATAGAGGCTCTAAATCCCGTTTTATGTCTCCACCATACAAGACCAATTCACTTTAGTGTCCAATCTCAGAAAATAGTTTTTGAGAAAATATTATTTTGTCAATTCAATGTTAATTAGCCTAGTTTTTAGGGTGATTTTAGCTCTATTATATGTCTACCTCTCGTGTAGATAGCCCAGTTATAGAGGCTCTAAATCCCATTTTGTGTCTCCACCATACAAGACCAATTCACTTTAGTGTCCAATCTCAGAAAATAGTTTTTGAGAAAATATTATTTTGTCAATTCAATGTTAATTAGCCTAGTTTTTAGGGTGATTTTAGCTCTATTATATGTCTACCTCTCGTGTAGATAGCCCAGTTATAGAGGCTCTAAATCCCGTTTTATGTCTCCACCATACAAGACCAATTCACTTTAGTGTCCAATCTCAGAAAATAGTTTTTGAGAAAATATGATTGTGTCAATTCAATGTTAATTAGCCTAGTTTTTAGGGTGATTTTAGCTCTATTATATGTCTACCTCTCATGTAGATAGCCCAGTTATAGAGGCTCTAAATCCCGTTTTATGTCTCCACCATACAAGACCAATTCACTTTAGTGTCCAATCTCAGAAAATAGTTTTTGAGAAAATATTATTTTGTCAATTCAATGTTAATTAGCCTAGTTTTTAGGGTGATTTTAGCTCTATTATATGTCTACCTCTCGTGTAGATAGCCCAGTTATAGAGGCTCTAAATCCCGTTGTATGTCTCCACCATACAAGACCAATTCACTTTAGTGTCCAATCTCAGAAAATAGTTTTTGAGAAAATATTATTTTGTCAATTCAATGTTAATTAGCCTAGTTTTTAGGGTGATTTTAGCTCTATTATATGTCTACCTCTCGTGTAGATAGCCAAAGTTATAGAGGCTCTAAATCCCGTTTTATGTCTCCACCATACAAGAACAATTCACTTTAGTGTCCAATCTCAGAAAATAGTTTTTTGAGAAAATATTATTTTGTCAATTCAATGTTAATTAGCCTAGTTTTTAGGGTGATTTTAGCTCTATTATATGTCTACCTCTCGTGTAGATAGCCCAGTTATAGAGGCTCTAAATCCCGTTTTATGTCTCCACCATAGCAAGACCAATTCACTTTAGTGTCCAATCTCAGAAAATAGTTTTTGAGAAAATATTATTTTGTCAATTCAATGTTAATTAGCCTAGTTTTTAGGGTGATTTTAGCTCTATTATATGTCTACCTCTCGTGTAGATAGCCCAGTTATAGAGGCTCTAAATCCCGTTTTATGTCTCCACCATACAAGACCAATTCACTTTAGTGTCCAATCTCAGAAAATAGTTTTTGAGAAAATATTATTTTGTCAATTCAATGTTAATTAGCCTAGTTTTTAGGGTGATTTTAGCTCTATTATATGTCTAC